>OX276463.1:1123094-1180094 GCA_946251905.1 Cryptocephalus moraei | reverse complement strand
GATCACTAGATGCGGCTGAATAATACGAAAACGCGTATTTGACACGTATTTGTAGCTTATTTTACTGAGTTTGTTCCAAATCTGAAATGGTGATGCACAGGTGTTTCTCGGGGACCGATGGAGCGTCACGTATGAACAGACATGAAATTTGAGGCCTATGGCGATCACTAGATGCGGCTGAATAATACGAAAACGCGGTATTTGACACCTAATTGTAGCTTATTTTACTGAGTTTGTTCCAAATCTGAAATGGTGATGCACAGGTGTTTCTCGGGGACCGATGGAGTGTCACGTATGAACAGACATGAAATTTGAGGCCTATGGCGATCACTAGATGCGGCTGAATAATACGAAAACGCGTATTTGACACGTATTTGGAGCTTATTTTACTGAGTTTGTTCCAAATCTGAAATGGTGATGCACAGGTGTTTCTCGGGGACCGATGGAGTGTCACGTATGAACAGACATGAAATTTGAGGCCTACGGCGATCACTAGATGCGGCTGAATAATACGGAAACGCGTATTTGACACGTATTTGGAGCTTATTTTACTGAGTTTGTTCCAAATCTGAAATGGTGATGCACAGGTGTTTCTCGGGGACCGATGGAGCGTCACGTATGAACAGACATGAAATTTGAGGCCTATGGCGATCACTAGATGCGGCTGAATAATACGAAAACGCGGTATTTGACACCTAATTGTAGCTTATTTTACTGAGTTTGTTCCAAATCTGAAATGGTGATGCACAGGTGTTTCTCGGGGACCGATGGAGTGTCACGTATGAACAGACATGAAATTTGAGGCCTATGGCGATCACTAGATGCGGCTGAATAATACGAAAACGCGTATTTGACACGTATTTGTAGCTTATTTTACTGAGTTTGTTCCAAATCTGAAATGGTGATGCACAGGTGTTTCTCGGGGACCGATGGAGTGTCACGTATGAACAGACATGAAATTTGAGGCCTATGGCGATCACTAGATGCGGCTGAATAATACGAAAACGCGTATTTGACACGTATTTGGAGCTTATTTTACTGAGTTTGTTCCAAATCTGAAATGGTGATGCACAGGTGTTTCTCGGGGACCGATGGAGTGTCACGTATGAACAGACATGAAATTTGAGGCCTACGGCGATCACTAGATGCGGCTGAATAATACGGAAACGCGTATTTGACACGTATTTGGAGCTTATTTTACTGAGTTTGTTCCAAATCTGAAATGGTGATGCACAGGTGTTTCTCGGGGACCGATGGAGCGTCACGTATGAACAGACATGAAATTTGTGGCCTATGGCGATCACTAGATGCGGCTGAATAATACGAAAACGCGGTATTTGACACCTAATTGTAGCTTATTTTACTGAGTTTGTTCCAAATCTGAAATGGTGATGCACAGGTGTTTCTCGGGGACCGATGGAGTGTCACGTATGAACAGACATGAAATTTGAGGCCTACGGCGATCACTAGATGCGGCTGAATAATACGGAAACGCGTATTTGACACGTATTTGGAGCTTATTTTACTGAGTTTGTTCCAAATCTGAAATGGTGATGCACAGGTGTTTCTCGGGGACCGATGGAGCGTCACGTATGAACAGACATGAAATTTGAGGCCTATGGCGATCACTAGATGCGGCTGAATAATACGAAAACGCGGTATTTGACACCTAATTTTAGCTTATTTTACTGAGTTTGTTCCAAATCTGAAATGGTGATGCACAGGTGTTTCTCGGGGACCGATGGAGTGTCACGTATGAACAGACATGAAATTTGAGGCCTACGGCGATCACTAGATGCGGCTGAATAATACGGAAACGCGTATTTGACACGTATTTGGAGCTTATTTTACTGAGTTTGTTCCAAATCTGAAATGGTGATGCACAGGTGTTTCTCGGGGACCGATGGAGCGTCACGTATGAACAGACATGAAATTTGAGGCCTATGGCGATCACTAGATGCGGCTGAATAATACGAAAACGCGGTATTTGACACCTAATTGTAGCTTATTTTACTGAGTTTGTTCCAAATCTGAAATGGTGATGCACAGGTGTTTCTCGGGGACCGATGGAGTGTCACGTATGAACAGACATGAAATTTGAGGCCTATGGCGATCACTAGATGCGGCTGAATAATACGAAAACGCGTATTTGACACGTATTTGTAGCTTATTTTACTGAGTTTGTTCCAAATCTGAAATGGTGATGCACAGGTGTTTCTCGGGGACCGATGGAGCGTCACGTATGAACAGACATGAAATTTGAGGCCTATGGCGATCACTAGATGCGGCTGAATAATACGAAAACGCGTATTTGACACGTATTTGGAGCTTATTTTACTGAGTTTGTTCCAAATCTGAAATGGTGATGCACAGGTGTTTCTCGGGGACCGATGGAGCGTCACGTATGAACAGACATGAAATTTGAGGCCTATGGCGATCACTAGATGCGGCTGAATAATACGAAAACGCGGTATTTGACACCTAATTGTAGCTTATTTTACTGAGTTTGTTCCAAATCTGAAATGGTGATGCACAGGTGTTTCTCGGGGACCGATGGAGTGTCACGTATGAACAGACATGAAATTTGAGGCCTATGGCGATCACTAGATGCGGCTGAATAATACGGAAACGCGTATTTGACACGTATTTGGAGCTTATTTTACTGAGTTTGTTCCAAATCTGAAATGGTGATGCACAGGTGTTTCTCGGGGACCGATGGAGTGTCACGTATGAACAGACATGAAATTTGAGGCCTACGGCGATCACTAGATGCGGCTGAATAATACGGAAACGCGTATTTGACACGTATTTGGAGCTTATTTTACTGAGTTTGTTCCAAATCTGAAATGGTGATGCACAGGTGTTTCTCGGGGACCGATGGAGCGTCACGTATGAACAGACATGAAATTTGAGGCCTATGGCGATCACTAGATGCGGCTGAATAATACGAAAACGCGGTATTTGACACCTAATTGTAGCTTATTTTACTGAGTTTGTTCCAAATCTGAAATGGTGATGCACAGGTGTTTCTCGGGGACCGATGGAGTGTCACGTATGAACAGACATGAAATTTGAGGCCTATGGCGATCACTAGATGCGGCTGAATAATACGAAAACGCGTATTTGACACGTATTTGTAGCTTATTTTACTGAGTTTGTTCCAAATCTGAAATGGTGATGCACAGGTGTTTCTCGGGGACCGATGGAGCGTCACGTATGAACAGACATGAAATTTGAGGCCTATGGCGATCACTAGATGCGGCTGAATAATACGAAAACGCGTATTTGACACGTATTTGGAGCTTATTTTACTGAGTTTGTTCCAAATCTGAAATGGTGATGCACAGGTGTTTCTCGGGGACCGATGGAGTGTCACGTATGAACAGACATGAAATTTGAGGCCTACGGCGATCACTAGATGCGGCTGAATAATACGGAAACGCGTATTTGACACGTATTTGGAGCTTATTTTACTGAGTTTGTTCCAAATCTGAAATGGTGATGCACAGGTGTTTCTCGGGGACCGATGGAGCGTCACGTATGAACAGACATGAAATTTGAGGCCTATGGCGATCACTAGATGCGGCTGAATAATACGAAAACGCGGTATTTGACACCTAATTGTAGCTTATTTTACTGAGTTTGTTCCAAATCTGAAATGGTGATGCACAGGTGTTTCTCGGGGACCGATGGAGTGTCACGTATGAACAGACATGAAATTTGAGGCCTATGGCGATCACTAGATGCGGCTGAATAATACGGAAACGCGTATTTGACACGTATTTGGAGCTTATTTTACTGAGTTTGTTCCAAATCTGAAATGGTGATGCACAGGTGTTTCTCGGGGACCGATGGAGCGTCACGTATGAACAGACATGAAATTTGAGGCCTATGGCGATCACTAGATGCGGCTGAATAATACGAAAACGCGGTATTTGACACCTAATTGTAGCTTATTTTACTGCGTTTGTTCCAAATCTGAAATGGTGATGCACAGGTGTTTCTCGGGGACCGATGGAGTGTCACGTATGAACAGACATGAAATTTGAGGCCTACGGCGATCACTAGATGCGGCTGAATAATACGGAAACGCGTATTTGACACGTATTTGGAGCTTATTTTACTGAGTTTGTTCCAAATCTGAAATGGTGATGCACAGGTGTTTCTCGGGGACCGATGGAGCGTCACGTATGAACAGACATGAAATTTGAGGCCTATGGCGATCACTAGATGCGGCTGAATAATACGAAAACGCGGTATTTGACACCTAATTGTAGCTTATTTTACTGAGTTTGTTCCAAATCTGAAATGGTGATGCACAGGTGTTTCTCGGGGACCGATGGAGTGTCACGTATGAACAGACATGAAATTTGAGGCCTATGGCGATCACTAGATGCGGCTGAATAATACGAAAACGCGTATTTGACACGTATTTGGAGCTTATTTTACTGAGTTTGTTCCAAATCTGAAATGGTGATGCACAGGTGTTTCTCGGGGACCGATGGAGTGTCACGTATGAACAGACATGAAATTTGAGGCCTACGGCGATCACTAGATGCGGCTGAATAATACGGAAACGCGTATTTGACACGTATTTGGAGCTTATTTTACTGAGTTTGTTCCAAATCTGAAATGGTGATGCACAGGTGTTTCTCGGGGACCGATGGAGCGTCACGTATGAACAGACATGAAATTTGAGGCCTATGGCGATCACTAGATGCGGCTGAATAATACGAAAACGCGGTATTTGACACCTAATTGTAGCTTATTTTACTGAGTTTGTTCCAAATCTGAAATGGTGATGCACAGGTGTTTCTCGGGGACCGATGGAGTGTCACGTATGAACAGACATGAAATTTGAGGCCTATGGCGATCACTAGATGCGGCTGAATAATACGAAAACGCGGTATTTGACACCTAATTGTAGCTTATTTTACTGAGTTTGTTCCAAATCTGAAATGGTGATGCACAGGTGTTTCTCGGGGACCGATGGAGTGTCACGTATGAACAGACATGAAATTTGAGGCCTACGGCGATCACTAGATGCGGCTGAATAATACGGAAACGCGTATTTGACACGTATTTGGAGCTTATTTTACTGAGTTTGTTCCAAATCTGAAATGGTGATGCACAGGTGTTTCTCGGGGACCGATGGAGTGTCACGTATGAACAGACATGAAATTTGAGGCCTATGGCGATCACTAGATGCGGCTGAATAATACGAAAACGCGTATTTGACACGTATTTGTAGCTTATTTTACTGAGTTTGTTCCAAATCTGAAATGGTGATGCACAGGTGTTTCTCGGGGACCGATGGAGCGTCACGTATGAACAGACATGAAATTTGAGGCCTATGGCGATCCCTAGATGCGGCTGAATAATACGAAAACGCGTATTTGACACGTATTTGTAGCTTATTTTACTGAGTTTGTTCCAAATCTGAAATGGTGATGCACAGGTGTTTCTCGGGGACCGATGGAGTGTCACGTATGAACAGACATGAAATTTGAGGCCTATGGCGATCACTAGATGCGGCTGAATAATACGAAAACGCGTACCTATTTGACACGTATTTGTAGCTTATTTTACTGAGTTTGTTCCAAATCTGAAATGGTGATGCACAGGTGTTTCTCGGGGACCGATGGAGCGTCACGTATGAACAGACATGAAATTTGAGGCCTATGGCGATCACTAGATGCGGCTGAATAATACGAAAACGCGGTATTTGACACCTAATTGTAGCTTATTTTACTGAGTTTGTTCCAAATCTGAAATGGTGATGCACAGGTGTTTCTCGGGGACCGATGGAGCGTCACGTATGAACAGACATGAAATTTGAGGCCTATGGCGATCACTAGATGCGGCTGAATAATACGAAAACGCGGTATTTGACACCTAATTGTAGCTTATTTTACTGAGTTTGTTCCAAATCTGAAATGGTGATGCACAGGTGTTTCTCGGGGACCGATGGAGTGTCACGTATGAACAGACATGAAATTTGAGGCCTATGGCGATCACTAGATGCGGCTGAATAATACGAAAACGCGTATTTGACACGTATTTGGAGCTTATTTTACTGAGTTTGTTCCAAATCTGAAATGGTGATGCACAGGTGTTTCTCGGGGACCGATGGAGTGTCACGTATGAACAGACATGAAATTTGAGGCCTACGGCGATCACTAGATGCGGCTGAATAATACGGAAACGCGTATTTGACACGTATTTGGAGCTTATTTTACTGAGTTTGTTCCAAATCTGAAATGGTGATGCACAGGTGTTTCTCGGGGACCGATGGAGCGTCACGTATGAACAGACATGAAATTTGAGGCCTATGGCGATCACTAGATGCGGCTGAATAATACGAAAACGCGGTATTTGACACCTAATTGTAGCTTATTTTACTGAGTTTGTTCCAAATCTGAAATGGTGATGCACAGGTGTTTCTCGGGGACCGATGGAGTGTCACGTATGAACAGACATGAAATTTGAGGCCTACGGCGATCACTAGATGCGGCTGAATAATACGGAAACGCGTATTTGACACGTATTTGTAGCTTATTTTACTGAGTTTGTTCCAAATCTGAAATGGTGATGCACAGGTGTTTCTCGGGGACCGATGGAGTGTCACGTATGAACAGACATGAAATTTGAGGCCTATGGCGATCACTAGATGCGGCTGAATAATACGAAAACGCGTACCTATTTGACACGTATTTGTAGCTTATTTTACTGAGTTTGTTCCAAATCTGAAATGGTGATGCACAGGTGTTTCTCGGGGACCGATGGAGCGTCACGTATGAACAGACATGAAATTTGAGGCCTATGGCGATCACTAGATGCGGCTGAATAATACGAAAACGCGGTATTTGACACCTAATTGTAGCTTATTTTACTGAGTTTGTTCCAAATCTGAAATGGTGATGCACAGGTGTTTCTCGGGGACCGATGAAGCGTCACGTATGAACAGACATGAAATTTGAGGCCTATGGCGATCACTAGATGCGGCTGAATAATACGAAAACGCGGTATTTGACACCTAATTGTAGCTTATTTTACTGAGTTTGTTCCAAATCTGAAATGGTGATGCACAGGTGTTTCTCGGGGACCGATGGAGCGTCACGTATGAACAGACATGAAATTTGAGGCCTATGGCGATCACTAGATGCGGCTGAATAATACGAAAACGCGGTATTTGACACCTAATTGTAGCTTATTTTACTGAGTTTGTTCCAAATCTGAAATGGTGATGCACAGGTGTTTCTCGGGGACCGATGGAGTGTCACGTATGAACAGACATGAAATTTGAGGCCTATGGCGATCACTAGATGCGGCTGAATAATACGAAAACGCGTATTTGACACGTATTTGTAGCTTATTTTACTGAGTTTGTTCCAAATCTGAAATGGTGATGCACAGGTGTTTCTCGGGGACCGATGGAGTGTCACGTATGAACAGACATGAAATTTGAGGCCTACGGCGATCACTAGATGCGGCTGAATAATACGGAAACGCGTATTTGACACGTATTTGGAGCTTATTTTACTGAGTTTGTTCCAAATCTGAAATGGTGATGCACAGGTGTTTCTCGGGGACCGATGGAGCGTCACGTATGAACAGACATGAAATTTGAGGCCTATGGCGATCACTAGATGCGGCTGAATAATACGAAAACGCGGTATTTGACACCTAATTGTAGCTTATTTTACTGAGTTTGTTCCAAATCTGAAATGGTGATGCACAGGTGTTTCTCGGGGACCGATGGAGTGTCACGTATGAACAGACATGAAATTTGAGGCCTACGGCGATCACTAGATGCGGCTGAATAATACGGAAACGCGTATTTGACACGTATTTGGAGCTTATTTTACTGAGATTGTTCCAAATCTGAAATGGTGATGCACAGGTGTTTCTCGGGGACCGATGGAGTGTCACGTATGAACAGACATGAAATTTGAGGCCTATGGCGATCACTAGATGCGGCTGAATAATACGAAAACGCGTATTTGACACGTATTTGTAGCTTATTTTACTGAGTTTGTTCCAAATCTGAAATGGTGATGCACAGGTGTTTCTCGGGGACCGATGGAGTGTCACGTATGAACAGACATGAAATTTGAGGCCTATGGCGATCACTAGATGCGGCTGAATAATACGAAAACGCGTACCTATTTGACACGTATTTGTAGCTTATTTTACTGAGTTTGTTCCAAATCTGAAATGGTGATGCACAGGTGTTTCTCGGGGACCGATGGAGTGTCACGTATGAACAGACATGAAATTTGAGGCCTACGGCGATCACTAGATGCGGCTGAATAATACGGAAACGCGTATTTGACACGTATTTGGAGCTTATTTTACTGAGTTTGTTCCAAATCTGAAATGGTGATGCACAGGTGTTTCTCGGGGACCGATGGAGTGTCACGTATGAACAGACATGAAATTTGAGGCCTATGGCGATCACTAGATGCGGCTGAATAATACGAAAACGCGTATTTGACACGTATTTGTAGCTTATTTTACTGAGTTTGTTCCAAATCTGAAATGGTGATGCACAGGTGTTTCTCGGGGACCGATGGAGTGTCACGTATGAACAGACATGAAATTTGAGGCCTATGGCGATCACTAGATGCGGCTGAATAATACGAAAACGCGTATTTGACACGTATTTGGAGCTTATTTTACTGAGTTTGTTCCAAATCTGAAATGGTGATGCACAGGTGTTTCTCGGGGACCGATGGAGTGTCACGTATGAACAGACATGAAATTTGAGGCCTACGGCGATCACTAGATGCGGCTGAATAATACGGAAACGCGTATTTGACACGTATTTGGAGCTTATTTTACTGAGTTTGTTCCAAATCTGAAATGGTGATGCACAGGTGTTTCTCGGGGACCGATGGAGTGTCACGTATGAACAGACATGAAATTTGAGGCCTATGGCGATCACTAGATGCGGCTGAATAATACGAAAACGCGTATTTGACACGTATTTGTAGCTTATTTTACTGAGTTTGTTCCAAATCTGAAATGGTGATGCACAGGTGTTTCTCGGGGACCGATGGAGCGTCACGTATGAACAGACATGAAATTTGAGGCCTATGGCGATCACTAGATGCGGCTGAATAATACGAAAACGCGGTATTTGACACCTAATTGTAGCTTATTTTACTGAGTTTGTTCCAAATCTGAAATGGTGATGCACAGGTGTTTCTCGGGGACCGATGGAGTGTCACGTATGAACAGACATGAAATTTGAGGCCTATGGCGATCACTAGATGCGGCTGAATAATACGAAAACGCGTATTTGACACGTATTTGGAGCTTATTTTACTGAGTTTGTTCCAAATCTGAAATGGTGATGCACAGGTGTTTCTCGGGGACCGATGGAGCGTCACGTATGAACAGACATGAAATTTGAGGCCTATGGCGATCACTAGATGCGGCTGAATAATACGAAAACGCGGTATTTGACACCTAATTGTAGCTTATTTTACTGAGTTTGTTCCAAATCTGAAATGGTGATGCACAGGTGTTTCTCGGGGACCGATGGAGTGTCACGTATGAACAGACATGAAATTTGAGGCCTATGGCGATCACTAGATGCGGCTGAATAATACGAAAACGCGTATTTGACACGTATTTGGAGCTTATTTTACTGAGTTTGTTCCAAATCTGAAATGGTGATGCACAGGTGTTTCTCGGGGACCGATGGAGTGTCACGTATGAACAGACATGAAATTTGAGGCCTACGGCGATCACTAGATGCGGCTGAATAATACGGAAACGCGTATTTGACACGTATTTGGAGCTTATTTTACTGAGTTTGTTCCAAATCTGAAATGGTGATGCACAGGTGTTTCTCGGGGACCGATGGAGCGTCACGTATGAACAGACATGAAATTTGTGGCCTATGGCGATCACTAGATGCGGCTGAATAATACGAAAACGCGGTATTTGACACCTAATTGTAGCTTATTTTACTGAGTTTGTTCCAAATCTGAAATGGTGATGCACAGGTGTTTCTCGGGGACCGATGGAGTGTCACGTATGAACAGACATGAAATTTGAGGCCTATGGCGATCACTAGATGCGGCTGAATAATACGAAAACGCGTATTTGACACGTATTTGTAGCTTATTTTACTGAGTTTGTTCCAAATCTGAAATGGTGATGCACAGGTGTTTCTCGGGGACCGATGGAGCGTCACGTATGAACAGACATGAAATTTGAGGCCTATGGCGATCACTAGATGCGGCTGAATAATACGAAAACGCGGTATTTGACACCTAATTGTAGCTTATTTTACTGAGTTTGTTCCAAATCTGAAATGGTGATGCACAGGTGTTTCTCGGGGACCGATGGAGTGTCACGTATGAACAGACATGAAATTTGAGGCCTATGGCGATCACTAGATGCGGCTGAATAATACGAAAACGCGTATTTGACACGTATTTGGAGCTTATTTTACTGAGTTTGTTCCAAATCTGAAATGGTGATGCACAGGTGTTTCTCGGGGACCGATGGAGTGTCACGTATGAACAGACATGAAATTTGAGGCCTATGGCGATCACTAGATGCGGCTGAATAATACGAAAACGCGTATTTGACACGTATTTGTAGCTTATTTTACTGAGTTTGTTCCAAATCTGAAATGGTGATGCACAGGTGTTTCTCGGGGACCGATGGAGCGTCACGTATGAACAGACATGAAATTTGAGGCCTATGGCGATCACTAGATGCGGCTGAATAATACGAAAACGCGGTATTTGACACCTAATTGTAGCTTATTTTACTGAGTTTGTTCCAAATCTGAAATGGTGATGCACAGGTGTTTCTCGGGGACCGATGGAGTGTCACGTATGAACAGACATGAAATTTGAGGCCTATGGCGATCACTAGATGCGGCTGAATAATACGAAAACGCGTATTTGACACGTATTTGGAGCTTATTTTACTGAGTTTGTTCCAAATCTGAAATGGTGATGCACAGGTGTTTCTCGGGGACCGATGGAGCGTCACGTATGAACAGACATGAAATTTGAGGCCTATGGCGATCACTAGATGCGGCTGAATAATACGAAAACGCGGTATTTGACACCTAATTGTAGCTTATTTTACTGAGTTTGTTCCAAATCTGAAATGGTGATGCACAGGTGTTTCTCGGGGACCGATGGAGTGTCACGTATGAACAGACATGAAATTTGAGGCCTACGGCGATCACTAGATGCGGCTGAATAATACGGAAACGCGTATTTGACACGTATTTGTAGCTTATTTTACTGAGTTTGTTCCAAATCTGAAATGGTGATGCACAGGTGTTTCTCGGGGACCGATGGAGCGTCACGTATGAACAGACATGAAATTTGAGGCCTATGGCGATCACTAGATGCGGCTGAATAATACGAAAACGCGGTATTTGACACCTAATTGTAGCTTATTTTACTGAGTTTGTTCCAAATCTGAAATGGTGATGCACAGGTGTTTCTCGGGGACCGATGGAGTGTCACGTATGAACAGACATGAAATTTGAGGCCTATGGCGATCACTAGATGCGGCTGAATAATACGAAAACGCGTATTTGACACGTATTTGGAGCTTATTTTACTGAGTTTGTTCCAAATCTGAAATGGTGATGCACAGGTGTTTCTCGGGGACCGATGGAGTGTCACGTATGAACAGACATGAAATTTGAGGCCTACGGCGATCACTAGATGCGGCTGAATAATACGGAAACGCGTATTTGACACGTATTTGGAGCTTATTTTACTGAGTTTGTTCCAAATCTGAAATGGTGATGCACAGGTGTTTCTCGGGGACCGATGGAGCGTCACGTATGAACAGACATGAAATTTGAGGCCTATGGCGATCACTAGATGCGGCTGAATAATACGAAAACGCGGTATTTGAAACCTAATTGTAGCTTATTTTACTGAGTTTCTTCCAAATCTGAAATGGTGATGCACAGGTGTTTCTCGGGGACCGATGGAGTGTCACGTATGAACAGACATGAAATTTGAGGCCTACGGCGATCACTAGATGCGGCTGAATAATACGGAAACGCGTATTTGACACGTATTTGGAGCTTATTTTACTGAGTTTGTTCCAAATCTGAAATGGTGATGCACAGGTGTTTCTCGGGGACCGATGGAGTGTCACGTATGAACAGACATGAAATTTGAGGCCTACGGCGATCACTAGATGCGGCTGAATAATACGGAAACGCGTATTTGACACGTATTTGGAGCTTATTTTACTGAGTTTGTTCCAAATCTGAAATGGTGATGCACAGGTGTTTCTCGGGGACCGATGGAGCGTCACGTATGAACAGACATGAAATTTGAGGCCTATGGCGATCACTAGATGCGGCTGAATAATACGAAAACGCGGTATTTGAAACCTAATTGTAGCTTATTTTACTGAGTTTGTTCCAAATCTGAAATGGTGATGCACAGGTGTTTCTCGGGGACCGATGGAGTGTCACGTATGAACAGACATGAAATTTGAGGCCTATGGCGATCACTAGATGCGGCTGAATAATACGAAAACGCGTATTTGACACGTATTTGGAGCTTATTTTACTGAGTTTGTTCCAAATCTGAAATGGTGATGCACAGGTGTTTCTCGGGGACCGATGGAGCGTCACGTATGAACAGACATGAAATTTGAGGCCTATGGCGATCACTAGATGCGGCTGAATAATACGAAAACGCGGTATTTGAAACCTAATTGTAGCTTATTTTACTGAGTTTGTTCCAAATCTGAAATGGTGATGCACAGGTGTTTCTCGGGGACCGATGGAGTGTCACGTATGAACAGACATGAAATTTGAGGCCTACGGCGATCACTAGATGCGGCTGAATAATACGGAAACGCGTATTTGACACGTATTTGGAGCTTATTTTACTGAGATTGTTCCAAATCTGAAATGGTGATGCACAGGTGTTTCTCGGGGACCGATGGAGTGTCACGTATGAACAGACATGAAATTTGAGGCCTATGGCGATCACTAGATGCGGCTGAATAATACGAAAACGCGTATTTGACACGTATTTGTAGCTTATTTTACTGAGTTTGTTCCAAATCTGAAATGGTGATGCACAGGTGTTTCTCGGGGACCGATGGAGAGTCACGTATGAACAGACATGAAATTTGAGGCCTATGGCGATCACTAGATGCGGCTGAATAATACGAAAACGCGGTATTTGACACCTAATTGTAGCTTATTTTACTGAGTTTGTTCCAAATCTGAAATGGTGATGCACAGGTGTTTCTCGGGGACCGATGGAGTGTCACGTATGAACAGACATGAAATTTGAGGCCTATGGCGATCACTAGATGCGGCTGAATAATACGAAAACGCGTATTTGACACGTATTTGGAGCTTATTTTACTGAGTTTGTTCCAAATCTGAAATGGTGATGCACAGGTGTTTCTCGGGGACCGATGGAGTGTCACGTATGAACAGACATGAAATTTGAGGCCTATGGCGATCACTAGATGCGGCTGAATAATACGAAAACGCGTATTTGACACGTATTTGGAGCTTATTTTACTGAGTTTGTTCCAAATCTGAAATGGTGATGCACAGGTGTTTCTCGGGGACCGATGGAGTGTCACGTATGAACAGACATGAAATTTGAGGCCTACGGCGATCACTAGATGCGGCTGAATAATACGGAAACGCGTATTTGACACGTATTTGGAGCTTATTTTACTGAGTTTGTTCCAAATCTGAAATGGTGATGCACAGGTGTTTCTCGGGGACCGATGGAGTGTCACGTATGAACAGACATGAAATTTGAGGCCTATGGCGATCACTAGATGCGGCTGAATAATACGAAAACGCGTATTTGACACGTATTTGTAGCTTATTTTACTGAGTTTGTTCCAAATCTGAAATGGTGATGCACAGGTGTTTCTCGGGGACCGATGGAGCGTCACGTATGAACAGACATGAAATTTGAGGCCTATGGCGATCACTAGATGCGGCTGAATAATACGAAAACGCGTATTTGACACGTATTTGTAGCTTATTTTACTGAGTTTGTTCCAAATCTGAAATGGTGATGCACAGGTGTTTCTCGGGGACCGATGGAGCGTCACGTATGAACAGACATGAAATTTGAGGCCTATGGCGATCACTAGATGCGGCTGAATAATACGAAAACGCGTATTTGACACGTATTTGTAGCTTATTTTACTGAGTTTGTTCCAAATCTGAAATGGTGATGCACAGGTGTTTCTCGGGGACCGATGGAGTGTCACGTATGAACAGACATGAAATTTGAGGCCTATGGCGATCACTAGATGCGGCTGAATAATACGAAAACGCGTATTTGACACGTATTTGGAGCTTATTTTACTGAGTTTGTTCCAAATCTGAAATGGTGATGCACAGGTGTTTCTCGGGGACCGATGGAGTGTCACGTATGAACAGACATGAAATTTGAGGCCTACGGCGATCACTAGATGCGGCTGAATAATACGGAAACGCGTATTTGACACGTATTTGGAGCTTATTTTACTGAGTTTGTTCCAAATCTGAAATGGTGATGCACAGGTGTTTCTCGGGGACCGATGGAGTGTCACGTATGAACAGACATGAAATTTGAGGCCTATGGCGATCACTAGATGCGGCTGAATAATACGAAAACGCGTATTTGACACGTATTTGGAGCTTATTTTACTGAGTTTGTTCCAAATCTGAAATGGTGATGCACAGGTGTTTCTCGGGGACCGATGGAGTGTCACGTATGAACAGACATGAAATTTGAGGCCTACGGCGATCACTAGATGCGGCTGAATAATACGGAAACGCGTATTTGACACGTATTTGTAGCTTATTTTACTGAGTTTGTTCCAAATCTGAAATGGTGATGCACAGGTGTTTCTCGGGGACCGATGGAGTGTCACGTATGAACAGACATGAAATTTGAGGCCTATGGCGATCACTAGATGCGGCTGAATAATACGAAAACGCGTATTTGACACGTATTTGTAGCTTATTTTACTGAGTTTGTTCCAAATCTGAAATGGTGATGCACAGGTGTTTCTCGGGGACCGATGGAGCGTCACGTATGAACAGACATGAAATTTGAGGCCTATGGCGATCACTAGATGCGGCTGAATAATACGAAAACGCGGTATTTGACACCTAATTGTAGCTTATTTTACTGAGTTTGTTCCAAATCTGAAATGGTGATGCACAGGTGTTTCTCGGGGACCGATGGAGTGTCACGTATGAACAGACATGAAATTTGAGGCCTATGGCGATCACTAGATGCGGCTGAATAATACGAAAACGCGTATTTGACACGTATTTGGAGCTTATTTTACTGAGTTTGTTGCAAATCTGAAATGGTGATGCACAGGTGTTTCTCGGGGACCGATGGAGTGTCACGTATGAACAGACATGAAATTTGAGGCCTACGGCGATCACTAGATGCGGCTGAATAATACGGAAACGCGTATTTGACACGTATTTGTAGCTTATTTTACTGAGTTTGTTCCAAATCTGAAATGGTGATGCACAGGTGTTTCTCGGGGACCGATGGAGCGTCACGTATGAACAGACATGAAATTTGAGGCCTATGGCGATCACTAGATGCGGCTGAATAATACGAAAACGCGGTATTTGACACCTAATTGTAGCTTATTTTACTGAGTTTGTTCCAAATCTGAAATGGTGATGCACAGGTGTTTCTCGGAGACCGATGGAGTGTCACGTATGAACAGACATGAAATTTGAGGCCTATGGCGATCACTAGATGCGGCTGAATAATACGAAAACGCGTATTTGACACGTATTTGTAGCTTATTTTACTGAGTTTGTTCCAAATCTGAAATGGTGATGCACAGGTGTTTCTCGGGGACCGATGGAGTGTCACGTATGAACAGACATGAAATTTGAGGCCTACGGCGATCACTAGATGCGGCTGAATAATACGGAAACGCGTATTTGACACGTATTTGGAGCTTATTTTACTGAGTTTGTTCCAAATCTGAAATGGTGATGCACAGGTGTTTCTCGGGGACCGATGGAGCGTCACGTATGAACAGACATGAAATTTGAGGCCTATGGCGATCACTAGATGCGGCTGAATAATACGAAAACGCGGTATTTGACACCTAATTGTAGCTTATTTTACTGAGTTTGTTCCAAATCTGAAATGGTGATGCACAGGTGTTTCTCGGGGACCGATGGAGTGTCACGTATGAACAGACATGAAATTTGAGGCCTATGGCGATCACTAGATGCGGCTGAATAATACGAAAACGCGTATTTGACACGTATTTGTAGCTTATTTTACTGAGTTTGTTCCAAATCTGAAATGGTGATGCACAGGTGTTTCTCGGGGACCGATGGAGCGTCACGTATGAACAGACATGAAATTTGAGGCCTATGGCGATCACTAGATGCGGCTGAATAATACGAAAACGCGGTATTTGACACCTAATTGTAGCTTATTTTACTGAGTTTGTTCCAAATCTGAAATGGTGATGCACAGGTGTTTCTCGGGGACCGATGGAGTGTCACGTATGAACAGACATGAAATTTGAGGCCTACGGCGATCACTAGATGCGGCTGAATAATACGGAAACGCGTATTTGACACGTATTTGGAGCTTATTTTACTGAGTTTGTTCCAAATCTGAAATGGTGATGCACAGGTGTTTCTCGGGGACCGATGGAGTGTCACGTATGAACAGACATGAAATTTGAGGCCTACGGCGATCACTAGATGCGGCTGAATAATACGGAAACGCGTATTTGACACGTATTTGGAGCTTATTTTACTGAGTTTGTTCCAAATCTGAAATGGTGATGCACAGGTGTTTCTCGGGGACCGATGGAGTGTCACGTATGAACAGACATGAAATTTGAGGCCTATGGCGATCACTAGATGCGGCTGAATAATACGAAAACGCGTATTTGACACGTATTTGTAGCTTATTTTACTGAGTTTGTTCCAAATCTGAAATGGTGATGCACAGGTGTTTCTCGGGGACCGATGGAGTGTCACGTATGAACAGACATGAAATTTGAGGCCTACGGCGATCACTAGATGCGGCTGAATAATACGGAAACGCGTATTTGACACGTATTTGGAGCTTATTTTACTGAGTTTGTTCCAAATCTGAAATGGTGATGCACAGGTGTTTCTCGGGGACCGATGGAGTGTCACGTATGAACAGACATGAAATTTGAGGCCTATGGCGATCACTAGATGCGGCTGAATAATACGAAAACGCGTATTTGACACGTATTTGTAGCTTATTTTACTGAGTTTGTTCCAAATCTGAAATGGTGATGCACAGGTGTTTCTCGGGGACCGATGGAGCGTCACGTATGAACAGACATGAAATTTGAGGCCTATGGCGATCACTAGATGCGGCTGAATAATACGAAAACGCGGTATTTGAAACCTAATTGTAGCTTATTTTACTGAGTTTGTTCCAAATCTGAAATGGTGATGCACAGGTGTTTCTCGGGGACCGATGGAGTGTCACGTATGAACAGACATGAAATTTGAGGCCTACGGCGATCACTAGATGCGGCTGAATAATACGGAAACGCGTATTTGACACGTATTTGTAGCTTATTTTACTGAGTTTGTTCCAAATCTGAAATGGTGATGCACAGGTGTTTCTCGGGGACCGATGGAGCGTCACGTATGAACAGACATGAAATTTGAGGCCTATGGCGATCACTAGATGCGGCTGAATAATACGAAAACGCGGTATTTGACACCTAATTGTAGCTTATTTTACTGAGTTTGTTCCAAATCTGAAATGGTGATGCACAGGTGTTTCTCGGGGACCGATGGAGTGTCACGTATGAACAGACATGAAATTTGAGGCCTATGGCGATCACTAGATGCGGCTGAATAATACGAAAACGCGTATTTGACACGTATTTGTAGCTTATTTTACTGAGTTTGTTCCAAATCTGAAATGGTGATGCACAGGTGTTTCTCGGGGACCGATGGAGCCTCACGTATGAACAGACATGAAATTTGAGGCCTATGGCGATCACTAGATGCGGCTGAATAATACGAAAACGCGGTATTTGACACCTAATTGTAGCTTATTTTACTGAGTTTGTTCCAAATCTGAAATGGTGATGCACAGGTGTTTCTCGGGGACCGATGGAGTGTCACGTATGAACAGACATGAAATTTGAGGCCTATGGCGATCACTAGATGCGGCTGAATAATACGAAAACGCGTATTTGACACGTATTTGGAGCTTATTTTACTGAGTTTGTTCCAAATCTGAAATGGTGATGCACAGGTGTTTCTCGGGGACCGATGGAGTGTCACGTATGAACAGACATGAAATTTGAGGCCTACGGCGATCACTAGATGCGGCTGAATAATACGGAAACGCGTATTTGACACGTATTTGTAGCTTATTTTACTGAGTTTGTTCCAAATCTGAAATGGTGATGCACAGGTGTTTCTCGGGGACCGATGGAGTGTCACGTATGAACAGACATGAAATTTGAGGCCTATGGCGATCACTAGATGCGGCTGAATAATACGAAAACGCGTATTTGACACGTATTTGGAGCTTATTTTACTGAGTTTGTTCCAAATCTGAAATGGTGATGCACAGGTGTTTCTCGGGGACCGATGGAGTGTCACGTATGAACAGACATGAAATTTGAGGCCTACGGCGATCACTAGATGCGGCTGAATAATACGGAAACGCGTATTTGACACGTATTTGTAGCTTATTTTACTGAGTTTGTTCCAAATCTGAAATGGTGATGCACAGGTGTTTCTCGGGGACCGATGGAGCGTCACGTATGAACAGACATGAAATTTGAGGCCTATGGCGATCACTAGATGCGGCTGAATAATACGAAAACGCGGTATTTGACACCTAATTGTAGCTTATTTTACTGAGTTTGTTCCAAATCTGAAATGGTGATGCACAGGTGTTTCTCGGGGACCGATGGAGTGTCACGTATGAACAGACATGAAATTTGAGGCCTATGGCGATCACTAGATGCGGCTGAATAATACGAAAACGCGTATTTGACACGTATTTGGAGCTTATTTTACTGAGTTTGTTCCAAATCTGAAATGGTGATGCACAGGTGTTTCTCGGGGACCGATGGAGTGTCACGTATGAACAGACATGAAATTTGAGGCCTACGGCGATCACTAGATGCGGCTGAATAATACGGAAACGCGTATTTGACACGTATTTGTAGCTTATTTTACTGAGTTTGTTCCAAATCTGAAATGGTGATGCACAGGTGTTTCTCGGGGACCGATGGAGCGTCACGTATGAACAGACATGAAATTTGAGGCCTATGGCGATCACTAGATGCGGCTGAATAATACGAAAACGCGGTATTTGACACCTAATTGTAGCTTATTTTACTGAGTTTGTTCCAAATCTGAAATGGTGATGCACAGGTGTTTCTCGGGGACCGATGGAGTGTCACGTATGAACAGACATGAAATTTGAGGCCTATGGCGATCACTAGATGCGGCTGAATAATACGAAAACGCGTATTTGACACGTATTTGTAGCTTATTTTACTGAGTTTGTTCCAAATCTGAAATGGTGATGCACAGGTGTTTCTCGGGGACCGATGGAGTTTCACGTATGAACAGACATGAAATTTGAGGCCTACGGCGATCACTAGATGCGGCTGAATAATACGGAAACGCGTATTTGACACGTATTTGTAGCTTATTTTACTGAGTTTGTTCCAAATCTGAAATGGTGATGCACAGGTGTTTCTCGGGGACCGATGGAGCGTCACGTATGAACAGACATGAAATTTGAGGCCTATGGCGATCACTAGATGCGGCTGAATAATACGAAAACGCGGTATTTGACACCTAATTGTAGCTTATTTTACTGAGTTTGTTCCAAATCTGAAATGGTGATGCACAGGTGTTTCTCGGGGACCGATGGAGTGTCACGTATGAACAGACATGAAATTTGAGGCCTACGGCGATCACTAGATGCGGCTGAATAATACGGAAACGCGTATTTGACACGTATTTGGAGCTTATTTTACTGAGTTTGTTCCAAATCTGAAATGGTGATGCACAGGTGTTTCTCGGGGACCGATGGAGCGTCACGTATGAACAGACATGAAATTTGAGGCCTATGGCGATCACTAGATGCGGCTGAATAATACGAAAACGCGGTATTTGACACCTAATTGTAGCTTATTTTACTGAGTTTGTTCCAAATCTGAAATGGTGATGCACAGGTGTTTCTCGGGGACCGATGGAGTGTCACGTATGAACAGACATGAAATTTGAGGCCTATGGCGATCACTAGATGCGGCTGAATAATACGAAAACGCGTATTTGACACGTATTTGGAGCTTATTTTACTGAGTTTGTTCCAAATCTGAAATGGTGATGCACAGGTGTTTCTCGGGGACCGATGGAGTGTCACGTATGAACAGACATGAAATTTGAGGCCTACGGCGATCACTAGATGCGGCTGAATAATACGGAAACGCGTATTTGACACGTATTTGTAGCTTATTTTACTGAGTTTGTTCCAAATCTGAAATGGTGATGCACAGGTGTTTCTCGGGGACCGATGGAGCGTCACGTATGAACAGACATGAAATTTGAGGCCTATGGCGATCACTAGATGCGGCTGAATAATACGAAAACGCGGTATTTGACACCTAATTGTAGCTTATTTTACTGAGTTTGTTCCAAATCTGAAATGGTGATGCACAGGTGTTTCTCGGGGACCGATGGAGTGTCACGTATGAACAGACATGAAATTTGAGGCCTACGGCGATCACTAGATGCGGCTGAATAATACGGAAACGCGTATTTGACACGTATTTGGAGCTTATTTTACTGAGTTTGTTCCAAATCTGAAATGGTGATGCACAGGTGTTTCTCGGGGACCGATGGAGCGTCACGTATGAACAGACATGAAATTTGAGGCCTACGGCGATCACTAGATGCGGCTGAATAATACGGAAACGCGTATTTGACACGTATTTGGAGCTTATTTTACTGAGTTTGTTCCAAATCTGAAATGGTGATGCACAGGTGTTTCTCGGGGACCGATGGAGCGTCACGTATGAACAGACATGAAATTTGAGGCCTATGGCGATCACTAGATGCGGCTGAATAATACGAAAACGCGGTATTTGACACCTAATTGTAGCTTATTTTACTGAGTTTGTTCCAAATCTGAAATGGTGATGCACAGGTGTTTCTCGGGGACCGATGGAGTGTCACGTATGAACAGACATGAAATTTGAGGCCTATGGCGATCACTAGATGCGGCTGAATAATACGAAAACGCGTATTTGACACGTATTTGTAGCTTATTTTACTGAGTTTGTTCCAAATCTGAAATGGTGATGCACAGGTGTTTCTCGGGGACCGATGGAGCGTCACGTATGAACAGACATGAAATTTGAGGCCTATGGCGATCACTAGATGCGGCTGAATAATACGAAAACGCGGTATTTGACACCTAATTGTAGCTTATTTTACTGAGTTTGTTCCAAATCTGAAATGGTGATGCACAGGTGTTTCTCGGGGACCGATGGAGTGTCACGTATGAACAGACATGAAATTTGAGGCCTATGGCGATCACTAGATGCGGCTGAATAATACGAAAACGCGTATTTGACACGTATTTGGAGCTTATTTTACTGAGTTTGTTCCAAATCTGAAATGGTGATGCACAGGTGTTTCTCGGGGACCGATGGAGTGTCACGTATGAACAGACATGAAATTTGAGGCCTACGGCGATCACTAGATGCGGCTGAATAATACGGAAACGCGTATTTGACACGTATTTGTAGCTTATTTTACTGAGTTTGTTCCAAATCTGAAATGGTGATGCACAGGTGTTTCTCGGGGACCGATGGAGCGTCACGTATGAACAGACATGAAATTTGAGGCCTATGGCGATCACTAGATGCGGCTGAATAATACGAAAACGCGGTATTTGACACCTAATTGTAGCTTATTTTACTGAGTTTGTTCCAAATCTGAAATGGTGATGCACAGGTGTTTCTCGGGGACCGATGGAGTGTCACGTATGAACAGACATGAAATTTGAGGCCTATGGCGATCACTAGATGCGGCTGAATAATACGAAAACGCGTATTTGACACGTATTTGGAGCTTATTTTACTGAGTTTGTTCCAAATCTGAAATGGTGATGCACAGGTGTTTCTCGGGGACCGATGGAGTGTCACGTATGAACAGACATGAAATTTGAGGCCTACGGCGATCACTAGATGCGGCTGAATAATACGGAAACGCGTATTTGACACGTATTTGTAGCTTATTTTACTGAGTTTGTTCCAAATCTGAAATGGTGATGCACAGGTGTTTCTCGGGGACCGATGGAGCCTCACGTATGAACAGACATGAAATTTGAGGCCTATGGCGATCACTAGATGCGGCTGAATAATACGAAAACGCGGTATTTGACACCTAATTGTAGCTTATTTTACTGAGTTTGTTCCAAATCTGAAATGGTGATGCACAGGTGTTTCTCGGGGACCGATGGAGTGTCACGTATGAACAGACATGAAATTTGAGGCCTATGGCGATCACTAGATGCGGCTGAATAATACGAAAACGCGTATTTGACACGTATTTGGAGCTTATTTTACTGAGTTTGTTCCAAATCTGAAATGGTGATGCACAGGTGTTTCTCGGGGACCGATGGAGTGTCACGTATGAACAGACATGAAATTTGAGGCCTACGGCGATCACTAGATGCGGCTGAATAATACGGAAACGCGTATTTGACACGTATTTGTAGCTTATTTTACTGAGTTTGTTCCAAATCTGAAATGGTGATGCACAGGTGTTTCTCGGGGACCGATGGAGTGTCACGTATGAACAGACATGAAATTTGAGGCCTATGGCGATCACTAGATGCGGCTGAATAATACGAAAACGCGTATTTGACACGTATTTGGAGCTTATTTTACTGAGTTTGTTCCAAATCTGAAATGGTGATGCACAGGTGTTTCTCGGGGACCGATGGAGTGTCACGTATGAACAGACATGAAATTTGAGGCCTACGGCGATCACTAGATGCGGCTGAATAATACGGAAACGCGTATTTGACACGTATTTGTAGCTTATTTTACTGAGTTTGTTCCAAATCTGAAATGGTGATGCACAGGTGTTTCTCGGGGACCGATGGAGCGTCACGTATGAACAGACATGAAATTTGAGGCCTATGGCGATCACTAGATGCGGCTGAATAATACGAAAACGCGGTATTTGACACCTAATTGTAGCTTATTTTACTGAGTTTGTTCCAAATCTGAAATGGTGATGCACAGGTGTTTCTCGGGGACCGATGGAGTGTCACGTATGAACAGACATGAAATTTGAGGCCTATGGCGATCACTAGATGCGGCTGAATAATACGAAAACGCGTATTTGACACGTATTTGGAGCTTATTTTACTGAGTTTGTTCCAAATCTGAAATGGTGATGCACAGGTGTTTCTCGGGGACCGATGGAGTGTCACGTATGAACAGACATGAAATTTGAGGCCTACGGCGATCACTAGATGCGGCTGAATAATACGGAAACGCGTATTTGACACGTATTTGTAGCTTATTTTACTGAGTTTGTTCCAAATCTGAAATGGTGATGCACAGGTGTTTCTCGGGGACCGATGGAGCGTCACGTATGAACAGACATGAAATTTGAGGCCTATGGCGATCACTAGATGCGGCTGAATAATACGAAAACGCGGTATTTGACACCTAATTGTAGCTTATTTTACTGAGTTTGTTCCAAATCTGAAATGGTGATGCACAGGTGTTTCTCGGGGACCGATGGAGTGTCACGTATGAACAGACATGAAATTTGAGGCCTATGGCGATCACTAGATGCGGCTGAATAATACGAAAACGCGTATTTGACACGTATTTGTAGCTTATTTTACTGAGTTTGTTCCAAATCTGAAATGGTGATGCACAGGTGTTTCTCGGGGACCGATGGAGTGTCACGTATGAACAGACATGAAATTTGAGGCCTACGGCGATCACTAGATGCGGCTGAATAATACGGAAACGCGTATTTGACACGTATTTGGAGCTTATTTTACTGAGTTTGTTCCAAATCTAAAATGGTGATGCACAGGTGTTTCTCGGGGACCGATGGAGCGTCACGTATGAACAGACATGAAATTTGAGGCCTATGGCGATCACTAGATGCGGCTGAATAATACGAAAACGCGGTATTTGACACCTAATTGTAGCTTATTTTACTGAGTTTGTTCCAAATCTGAAATGGTGATGCACAGGTGTTTCTCGGGGACCGATGGAGTGTCACGTATGAACAGACATGAAATTTGAGGCCTATGGCGATCACTAGATGCGGCTGAATAATACGAAAACGCGTATTTGACACGTATTTGTAGCTTATTTTACTGAGTTTGTTCCAAATCTGAAATGGTGATGCACAGGTGTTTCTCGGGGACCGATGGAGTGTCACGTATGAACAGACATGAAATTTGAGGCCTACGGCGATCACTAGATGCGGCTGAATAATACGGAAACGCGTATTTGACACGTATTTGGAGCTTATTTTACTGAGTTTGTTCCAAATCTGAAATGGTGATGCACAGGTGTTTCTCGGGGACCGATGGAGCGTCACGTATGAACAGACATGAAATTTGAGGCCTATGGCGATCACTAGATGCGGCTGAATAATACGAAAACGCGGTATTTGACACCTAATTGTAGCTTATTTTACTGAGTTTGTTCCAAATCTGAAATGGTGATGCACAGGTGTTTCTCGGGGACCGATGGAGCGTCACGTATGAACAGACATGAAATTTGAGGCCTATGGCGATCACTAGATGCGGCTGAATAATACGAAAACGCGGTATTTGTCACCTAATTGTAGCTTATTTTACTGAGTTTGTTCCAAATCTGAAATGGTGATGCACAGGTGTTTCTCGGGGACCGATGGAGTGTCACGTATGAACAGACATGAAATTTGAGGCCTATGGCGATCACTAGATGCGGCTGAATAATACGAAAACGCGTATTTGACACGTATTTGGAGCTTATTTTACTGAGTTTGTTCCAAATCTGAAATGGTGATGCACAGGTGTTTCTCGGGGACCGATGGAGTGTCACGTATGAACAGACATGAAATTTGAGGCCTACGGCGATCACTAGATGCGGCTGAATAATACGGAAACGCGTATTTGACACGTATTTGTAGCTTATTTTACTGAGTTTGTTCCAAATCTGAAATGGTGATGCACAGGTGTTTCTCGGGGACCGATGGAGCGTCACGTATGAACAGACATGAAATTTGAGGCCTATGGCGATCACTAGATGCGGCTGAATAATACGAAAACGCGGTATTTGACACCTAATTGTAGCTTATTTTACTGAGTTTGTTCCAAATCTGAAATGGTGATGCACAGGTGTTTCTCGGGGACCGATGGAGCGTCACGTATGAACAGACATGAAATTTGAGGCCTATGGCGATCACTAGATGCGGCTGAATAATACGAAAACGCGGTATTTGACACCTAATTGTAGCTTATTTTACTGAGTTTGTTCCAAATCTGAAATGGTGATGCACAGGTGTTTCTCGGGGACCGATGGAGTGTCACGTATGAACAGACATGAAATTTGAGGCCTATGGCGATCACTAGATGCGGCTGAATAATACGAAAACGCGTATTTGACACGTATTTGGAGCTTATTTTACTGAGTTTGTTCCAAATCTGAAATGGTGATGCACAGGTGTTTCTCGGGGACCGATGGAGTGTCACGTATGAACAGACATGAAATTTGAGGCCTACGGCGATCACTAGATGCGGCTGAATAATACGGAAACGCGTATTTGACACGTATTTGTAGCTTATTTTACTGAGTTTGTTCCAAATCTGAAATGGTGATGCACAGGTGTTTCTCGGGGACCGATGGAGCGTCACGTATGAACAGACATGAAATTTGAGGCCTATGGCGATCACTAGATGCGGCTGAATAATACGAAAACGCGGTATTTGACACCTAATTGTAGCTTATTTTACTGAGTTTGTTCCAAATCTGAAATGGTGATGCACAGGTGTTTCTCGGGGACCGATGGAGTGTCACGTATGAACAGACATGAAATTTGAGGCCTATGGCGATCACTAGATGCGGCTGAATAATACGAAAACGCGTATTTGACACGTATTTGGAGCTTATTTTACTGAGTTTGTTCCAAATCTGAAATGGTGATGCACAGGTGTTTCTCGGGGACCGATGGAGTGTCACGTATGAACAGACATGAAATTTGAGGCCTACGGCGATCACTAGATGCGGCTGAATAATACGGAAACGCGTATTTGACACGTATTTGTAGCTTATTTTACTGAGTTTGTTCCAAATCTGAAATGGTGATGCACAGGTGTTTCTCGGGGACCGATGGAGCGTCACGTATGAACAGACATGAAATTTGAGGCCTATGGCGATCACTAGATGCGGCTGAATAATACGAAAACGCGGTATTTGACACCTAATTGTAGCTTATTTTACTGAGTTTGTTCCAAATCTGAAATGGTGATGCACAGGTGTTTCTCGGGGACCGATGGAGTGTCACGTATGAACAGACATGAAATTTGAGGCCTATGGCGATCACTAGATGCGGCTGAATAATACGAAAACGCGTATTTGACACGTATTTGTAGCTTATTTTACTGAGTTTGTTCCAAATCTGAAATGGTGATGCACAGGTGTTTCTCGGGGACCGATGGAGTGTCACGTATGAACAGACATGAAATTTGAGGCCTACGGCGATCACTAGATGCGGCTGAATAATACGGAAACGCGTATTTGACACGTATTTGGAGCTTATTTTACTGAGTTTGTTCCAAATCTGAAATGGTGATGCACAGGTGTTTCTCGGGGACCGGTGGAGCGTCACGTATGAACAGACATGAAATTTGAGGCCTATGGCGATCACTAGATGCGGCTGAATAATACGAAAACGCGGTATTTGACACCTAATTGTAGCTTATTTTACTGAGTTTGTTCCAAATCTGAAATGGTGATGCACAGGTGTTTCTCGGGGACCGATGGAGCGTCACGTATGAACAGACATGAAATTTGAGGCCTATGGCGATCACTAGATGCGGCTGAATAATACGAAAACGCGGTATTTGACACCTAATTGTAGCTTATTTTACTGAGTTTGTTCCAAATCTGAAATGGTGATGCACAGGTGTTTCTCGGGGACCGATGGAGTGTCACGTATGAACAGACATGAAATTTGAGGCCTATGGCGATCACTAGATGCGGCTGAATAATACGAAAACGCGTATTTGACACGTATTTGGAGCTTATTTTACTGAGTTTGTTCCAAATCTGAAATGGTGATGCACAGGTGTTTCTCGGGGACCGATGGAGTGTCACGTATGAACAGACATGAAATTTGAGGCCTACGGCGATCACTAGATGCGGCTGAATAATACGGAAACGCGTATTTGACACGTATTTGTAGCTTATTTTACTGAGTTTGTTCCAAATCTGAAATGGTGATGCACAGGTGTTTCTCGGGGACCGATGGAGCGTCACGTATGAACAGACATGAAATTTGAGGCCTATGGCGATCACTAGATGCGGCTGAATAATACGAAAACGCGGTATTTGACACCTAATTGTAGCTTATTTTACTGAGTTTGTTCCAAATCTGAAATGGTGATGCACAGGTGTTTCTCGGGGACCGATGGAGTGTCACGTATGAACAGACATGAAATTTGAGGCCTATGGCGATCACTAGATGCGGCTGAATAATACGAAAACGCGTATTTGACACGTATTTGGAGCTTATTTTACTGAGTTTGTTCCAAATCTGAAATGGTGATGCACAGGTGTTTCTCGGGGACCGATGGAGTGTCACGTATGAACAGACATGAAATTTGAGGCCTATGGCGATCACTAGATGCGGCTGAATAATACGAAAACGCGTATTTGACACGTATTTGGAGCTTATTTTACTGAGTTTGTTCCAAATCTGAAATGGTGATGCACAGGTGTTTCTCGGGGACCGATGGAGTGTCACGTATGAACAGACATGAAATTTGAGGCCTACGGCGATCACTAGATGCGGCTGAATAATACGGAAACGCGTATTTGACACGTATTTGGAGCTTATTTTACTGAGTTTGTTCCAAATCTGAAATGGTGATGCACAGGTGTTTCTCGGGGACCGATGGAGCGTCACGTATGAACAGACATGAAATTTGAGGCCTATGGCGATCACTAGATGCGGCTGAATAATACGAAAACGCGGTATTTGACACCTAATTGTAGCTTATTTTACTGAGTTTGTTCCAAATCTGAAATGGTGATGCACAGGTGTTTCTCGGGGACCGATGGAGTGTCACGTATGAACAGACATGAAATTTGAGGCCTATGGCGATCACTAGATGCGGCTGAATAATACGAAAACGCGTATTTGACACGTATTTGTAGCTTATTTTACTGAGTTTGTTCCAAATCTGAAATGGTGATGCACAGGTGTTTCTCGGGGACCGATGGAGCGTCACGTATGAACAGACATGAAATTTGAGGCCTATGGCGATCACTAGATGCGGCTGAATAATACGAAAACGCGGTATTTGACACCTAATTGTAGCTTATTTTACTGAGTTTGTTCCAAATCTGAAATGGTGATGCACAGGTGTTTCTCGGGGACCGATGGAGTGTCACGTATGAACAGACATGAAATTTGAGGCCTATGGCGATCACTAGATGCGGCTGAATAATACGAAAACGCGTATTTGACACGTATTTGGAGCTTATTTTACTGAGTTTGTTGCAAATCTGAAATGGTGATGCACAGGTGTTTCTCGGGGACCGATGGAGTGTCACGTATGAACAGACATGAAATTTGAGGCCTACGGCGATCACTAGATGCGGCTGAATAATACGGAAACGCGTATTTGACACGTATTTGTAGCTTATTTTACTGAGTTTGTTCCAAATCTGAAATGGTGATGCACAGGTGTTTCTCGGGGACCGATGGAGCGTCACGTATGAACAGACATGAAATTTGAGGCCTATGGCGATCACTAGATGCGGCTGAATAATACGAAAACGCGGTATTTGACACCTAATTGTAGCTTATTTTACTGAGTTTGTTCCAAATCTGAAATGGTGATGCACAGGTGTTTCTCGGGGACCGATGGAGTGTCACGTATGAACAGACATGAAATTTGAGGCCTATGGCGATCACTAGATGCGGCTGAATAATACGAAAACGCGTATTTGACACGTATTTGTAGCTTATTTTACTGAGTTTGTTCCAAATCTGAAATGGTGATGCACAGGTGTTTCTCGGGGACCGATGGAGTGTCACGTATGAACAGACATGAAATTTGAGGCCTACGGCGATCACTAGATGCGGCTGAATAATACGGAAACGCGTATTTGACACGTATTTGGAGCTTATTTTACTGAGTTTGTTCCAAATCTGAAATGGTGATGCACAGGTGTTTCTCGGGGACCGATGGAGCGTCACGTATGAACAGACATGAAATTTGAGGCCTATGGCGATCACTAGATGCGGCTGAATAATACGAAAACGCGGTATTTGACACCTAATTGTAGCTTATTTTACTGAGTTTGTTCCAAATCTGAAATGGTGATGCACAGGTGTTTCTCGGGGACCGATGGAGTGTCACGTATGAACAGACATGAAATTTGAGGCCTATGGCGATCACTAGATGCGGCTGAATAATACGAAAACGCGTATTTGACACGTATTTGTAGCTTATTTTACTGAGTTTGTTCCAAATCTGAAATGGTGATGCACAGGTGTTTCTCGGGGACCGATGGAGCGTCACGTATGAACAGACATGAAATTTGAGGCCTATGGCGATCACTAGATGCGGCTGAATAATACGAAAACGCGGTATTTGACACCTAATTGTAGCTTATTTTACTGAGTTTGTTCCAAATCTGAAATGGTGATGCACAGGTGTTTCTCGGGGACCGATGGAGTGTCACGTATGAACAGACATGAAATTTGAGGCCTATGGCGATCACTAGATGCGGCTGAATAATACGAAAACGCGTATTTGACACGTATTTGTAGCTTATTTTACTGAGTTTGTTCCAAATCTGAAATGGTGATGCACAGGTGTTTCTCGGGGACCGATGGAGCGTCACGTATGAACAGACATGAAATTTGAGGCCTATGGCGATCACTAGATGCGGCTGAATAATACGAAAACGCGGTATTTGACACCTAATTGTAGCTTATTTTACTGAGTTTGTTCCAAATCTGAAATGGTGATGCACAGGTGTTTCTCGGGGACCGATGGAGTGTCACGTATGAACAGACATGAAATTTGAGGCCTACGGCGATCACTAGATGCGGCTGAATAATACGGAAACGCGTATTTGACACGTATTTGGAGCTTATTTTACTGAGTTTGTTCCAAATCTGAAATGGTGATGCACAGGTGTTTCTCGGGAACCGATGGAGCGTCACGTATGAACAGACATGAAATTTGAGGCCTATGGCGATCACTAGATGCGGCTGAATAATACGAAAACGCGGTATTTGACACCTAATTGTAGCTTATTTTACTGAGTTTGTTCCAAATCTGAAATGGTGATGCACAGGTGTTTCTCGGGGACCGATGGAGTGTCACGTATGAACAGACATGAAATTTGAGGCCTACGGCGATCACTAGATGCGGCTGAATAATACGGAAACGCGTATTTGACACGTATTTGTAGCTTATTTTACTGAGTTTGTTCCAAATCTGAAATGGTGATGCACAGGTGTTTCTCGGGGACCGATGGAGCGTCACGTATGAACAGACATGAAATTTGAGGCCTATGGCGATCACTAGATGCGGCTGAATAATACGAAAACGCGGTATTTGACACCTAATTGTAGCTTATTTTACTGAGTTTGTTCCAAATCTGAAATGGTGATGCACAGGTGTTTCTCGGGGACCGATGGAGTGTCACGTATGAACAGACATGAAATTTGAGGCCTACGGCGATCACTAGATGCGGCTGAATAATACGGAAACGCGTATTTGACACGTATTTGGAGCTTATTTTACTGAGTTTGTTCCAAATCTGAAATGGTGATGCACAGGTGTTTCTCGGGGACCGATGGAGCGTCACGTATGAACAGACATGAAATTTGAGGCCTATGGCGATCACTAGATGCGGCTGAATAATACGAAAACGCGGTATTTGACACCTAATTGTAGCTTATTTTACTGAGTTTGTTCCAAATCTGAAATGGTGATGCACAGGTGTTTCTCGGGGACCGATGGAGTGTCACGTATGAACAGACATGAAATTTGAGGCCTACGGCGATCACTAGATGCGGCTGAATAATACGGAAACGCGTATTTGACACGTATTTGTAGCTTATTTTACTGAGTTTGTTCCAAATCTGAAATGGTGATGCACAGGTGTTTCTCGGGGACCGATGGAGCGTCACGTATGAACAGACATGAAATTTGAGGCCTATGGCGATCACTAGATGCGGCTGAATAATACGAAAACGCGTATTTGACACGTATTTGTAGCTTATTTTACTGAGTTTGTTCCAAATCTGAAATGGTGATGCACAGGTGTTTCTCGGGGACCGATGGAGTGTCACGTATGAACAGACATGAAATTTGAGGCCTACGGCGATCACTAGATGCGGCTGAATAATACGGAAACGCGTATTTGACACGTATTTGGAGCTTATTTTACTGAGTTTGTTCCAAATCTGAAATGGTGATGCACAGGTGTTTCTCGGGGACCGATGGAGTGTCACGTATGAACAGACATGAAATTTGAGGCCTATGGCGATCACTAGATGCGGCTGAATAATACGAAAACGCGTATTTGACACGTATTTGTAGCTTATTTTACTGAGTTTGTTCCAAATCTGAAATGGTGATGCACAGGTGTTTCTCGGGGACCGATGGAGCGTCACGTATGAACAGACATGAAATTTGAGGCCTATGGCGATCACTAGATGCGGCTGAATAATACGAAAACGCGGTATTTGACACCTAATTGTAGCTTATTTTACTGAGTTTGTTCCAAATCTGAAATGGTGATGCACAGGTGTTTCTCGGGGACCGATGGAGTGTCACGTATGAACAGACATGAAATTTGAGGCCTACGGCGATCACTAGATGCGGCTGAATAATACGGAAACGCGTATTTGACACGTATTTGTAGCTTATTTTACTGAGTTTGTTCCAAATCTGAAATGGTGATGCACAGGTGTTTCTCGGGGACCGATGGAGCGTCACGTATGAACAGACATGAAATTTGAGGCCTATGGCGATCACTAGATGCGGCTGAATAATACGAAAACGCGGTATTTGACACCTAATTGTAGCTTATTTTACTGAGTTTGTTCCAAATCTGAAATGGTGATGCACAGGTGTTTCTCGGGGACCGATGGAGTGTCACGTATGAACAGACATGAAATTTGAGGCCTACGGCGATCACTAGATGCGGCTTAATAATACGGAAACGCGTATTTGACACGTATTTGGAGCTTATTTTACTGAGTTTGTTCCAAATCTGAAATGGTGATGCACAGGTGTTTCTCGGGGACCGATGGAGCGTCACGTATGAACAGACATGAAATTTGAGGCCTATGGCGATCACTAGATGCGGCTGAATAATACGAAAACGCGGTATTTGACACCTAATTGTAGCTTATTTTACTGAGTTTGTTCCAAATCTGAAATGGTGATGCACAGGTGTTTCTCGGGGACCGATGGAGTGTCACGTATGAACAGACATGAAATTTGAGGCCTATGGCGATCACTAGATGCGGCTGAATAATACGAAAACGCGTATTTGACACGTATTTGTAGCTTATTTTACTGAGTTTGTTCCAAATCTGAAATGGTGATGCACAGGTGTTTCTCGGGGACCGATGGAGCGTCACGTATGAACAGACATGAAATTTGAGGCCTATGGCGATCACTAGATGCGGCTGAATAATACGAAAACGCGGTATTTGACACCTAATTGTAGCTTATTTTACTGAGTTTGTTCCAAATCTGAAATGGTGATGCACAGGTGTTTCTCGGGGACCGATGGAGTGTCACGTATGAACAGACATGAAATTTGAGGCCTATGGCGATCACTAGATGCGGCTGAATAATACGAAAACGCGTATTTGACACGTATTTGGAACTTATTTTACTGAGTTTGTTCCAAATCTGAAATGGTGATGCACAGGTGTTTCTCGGGGACCGATGGAGTGTCACGTATGAACAGACATGAAATTTGAGGCCTACGGCGATCACTAGATGCGGCTGAATAATACGGAAACGCGTATTTGACACGTATTTGTAGCTTATTTTACTGAGTTTGTTCCAAATCTGAAATGGTGATGCACAGGTGTTTCTCGGGGACCGATGGAGCGTCACGTATGAACAGACATGAAATTTGAGGCCTATGGCGATCACTAGATGCGGCTGAATAATACGAAAACGCGGTATTTGACACCTAATTGTAGCTTATTTTACTGAGTTTGTTCCAAATCTGAAATGGTGATGCACAGGTGTTTCTCGGGGACCGATGGAGTGTCACGTATGAACAGACATGAAATTTGAGGCCTATGGCGATCACTAGATGCGGCTGAATAATACGAAAACGCGTATTTGACACGTATTTGGAGCTTATTTTACTGAGTTTGTTCCAAATCTGAAATGGTGATGCACAGGTGTTTCTCGGGGACCGATGGAGTGTCACGTATGAACAGACATGAAATTTGAGGCCTACGGCGATCACTAGATGCGGCTGAATAATACGGAAACGCGTATTTGACACGTATTTGTAGCTTATTTTACTGAGTTTGTTCCAAATCTGAAATGGTGATGCACAGGTGTTTCTCGGGGACCGATGGAGCCTCACGTATGAACAGACATGAAATTTGAGGCCTATGGCGATCACTAGATGCGGCTGAATAATACGAAAACGCGGTATTTGACACGTATTTGTAGCTTATTTTACTGAGTTTGTTCCAAATCTGAAATGGTGATGCACAGGTGTTTCTCGGGGACCGATGGAGCGTCACGTATGAACAGACATGAAATTTGAGGCCTATGGCGATCACTAGATGCGGCTGAATAATACGAAAACGCGGTATTTGACACCTAATTGTAGCTTATTTTACTGAGTTTGTTCCAAATCTGAAATGGTGATGCACAGGTGTTTCTCGGGGACCGATGGAGTGTCACGTATGAACAGACATGAAATTTGAGGCCTACGGCGATCACTAGATGCGGCTTAATAATACGGAAACGCGTATTTGACACGTATTTGGAGCTTATTTTACTGAGTTTGTTCCAAATCTGAAATGGTGATGCACAGGTGTTTCTCGGGGACCGATGGAGCGTCACGTATGAACAGACATGAAATTTGAGGCCTATGGCGATCACTAGATGCGGCTGAATAATACGAAAACGCGGTATTTGACACCTAATTGTAGCTTATTTTACTGAGTTTGTTCCAAATCTGAAATGGTGATGCACAGGTGTTTCTCGGGGACCGATGGAGTGTCACGTATGAACAGACATGAAATTTGAGGCCTATGGCGATCACTAGATGCGGCTGAATAATACGAAAACGCGTATTTGACACGTATTTGTAGCTTATTTTACTGAGTTTGTTCCAAATCTGAAATGGTGATGCACAGGTGTTTCTCGGGGACCGATGGAGCGTCACGTATGAACAGACATGAAATTTGAGGCCTATGGCGATCACTAGATGCGGCTGAATAATACGAAAACGCGGTATTTGACACCTAATTGTAGCTTATTTTACTGAGTTTGTTCCAAATCTGAAATGGTGATGCACAGGTGTTTCTCGGGGACCGATGGAGTGTCACGTATGAACAGACATGAAATTTGAGGCCTATGGCGATCACTAGATGCGGCTGAATAATACGAAAACGCGTATTTGACACGTATTTGGAACTTATTTTACTGAGTTTGTTCCAAATCTGAAATGGTGATGCACAGGTGTTTCTCGGGGACCGATGGAGTGTCACGTATGAACAGACATGAAATTTGAGGCCTACGGCGATCACTAGATGCGGCTGAATAATACGGAAACGCGTATTTGACACGTATTTGTAGCTTATTTTACTGAGTTTGTTCCAAATCTGAAATGGTGATGCACAGGTGTTTCTCGGGGACCGATGGAGCGTCACGTATGAACAGACATGAAATTTGAGGCCTATGGCGATCACTAGATGCGGCTGAATAATACGAAAACGCGGTATTTGACACCTAATTGTAGCTTATTTTACTGAGTTTGTTCCAAATCTGAAATGGTGATGCACAGGTGTTTCTCGGGGACCGATGGAGTGTCACGTATGAACAGACATGAAATTTGAGGCCTATGGCGATCACTAGATGCGGCTGAATAATACGAAAACGCGTATTTGACACGTATTTGGAGCTTATTTTACTGAGTTTGTTCCAAATCTGAAATGGTGATGCACAGGTGTTTCTCGGGGACCGATGGAGTGTCACGTATGAACAGACATGAAATTTGAGGCCTACGGCGATCACTAGATGCGGCTGAATAATACGGAAACGCGTATTTGACACGTATTTGTAGCTTATTTTACTGAGTTTGTTCCAAATCTGAAATGGTGATGCACAGGTGTTTCTCGGGGACCGATGGAGCCTCACGTATGAACAGACATGAAATTTGAGGCCTATGGCGATCACTAGATGCGGCTGAATAATACGAAAACGCGGTATTTGACACCTAATTGTAGCTTATTTTACTGAGTTTGTTCCAAATCTGAAATGGTGATGCACAGGTGTTTCTCGGGGACCGATGGAGTGTCACGTATGAACAGACATGAAATTTGAGGCCTATGGCGATCACTAGATGCGGCTGAATAATACGAAAACGCGTATTTGACACGTATTTGGAGCTTATTTTACTGAGTTTGTTCCAAATCTGAAATGGTGATGCACAGGTGTTTCTCGGGGACCGATGGAGTGTCACGTATGAACAGACATGAAATTTGAGGCCTACGGCGATCACTAGATGCGGCTGAATAATACGGAAACGCGTATTTGACACGTATTTGTAGCTTATTTTACTGAGTTTGTTCCAAATCTGAAATGGTGATGCACAGGTGTTTCTCGGGGACCGATGGAGTGTCACGTATGAACAGACATGAAATTTGAGGCCTATGGCGATCACTAGATGCGGCTGAATAATACGAAAACGCGTATTTGACACGTATTTGGAGCTTATTTTACTGAGTTTGTTCCAAATCTGAAATGGTGATGCACAGGTGTTTCTCGGGGACCGATGGAGTGTCACGTATGAACAGACATGAAATTTGAGGCCTACGGCGATCACTAGATGCGGCTGAATAATACGGAAACGCGTATTTGACACGTATTTGTAGCTTATTTTACTGAGTTTGTTCCAAATCTGAAATGGTGATGCACAGGTGTTTCTCGGGGACCGATGGAGCGTCACGTATGAACAGACATGAAATTTGAGGCCTATGGCGATCACTAGATGCGGCTGAATAATACGAAAACGCGGTATTTGACACCTAATTGTAGCTTATTTTACTGAGTTTGTTCCAAATCTGAAATGGTGATGCACAGGTGTTTCTCGGGGACCGATGGAGTGTCACGTATGAACAGACATGAAATTTGAGGCCTATGGCGATCACTAGATGCGGCTGAATAATACGAAAACGCGTATTTGACACGTATTTGGAGCTTATTTTACTGAGTTTGTTCCAAATCTGAAATGGTGATGCACAGGTGTTTCTCGGGGACCGATGGAGTGTCACGTATGAACAGACATGAAATTTGAGGCCTACGGCGATCACTAGATGCGGCTGAATAATACGGAAACGCGTATTTGACACGTATTTGTAGCTTATTTTACTGAGTTTGTTCCAAATCTGAAATGGTGATGCACAGGTGTTTCTCGGGGACCGATGGAGCGTCACGTATGAACAGACATGAAATTTGAGGCCTATGGCGATCACTAGATGCGGCTGAATAATACGAAAACGCGGTATTTGACACCTAATTGTAGCTTATTTTACTGAGTTTGTTCCAAATCTGAAATGGTGATGCACAGGTGTTTCTCGGGGACCGATGGAGTGTCACGTATGAACAGACATGAAATTTGAGGCCTATGGCGATCACTAGATGCGGCTGAATAATACGAAAACGCGTATTTGACACGTATTTGTAGCTTATTTTACTGAGTTTGTTCCAAATCTGAAATGGTGATGCACAGGTGTTTCTCGGGGACCGATGGAGTGTCACGTATGAACAGACATGAAATTTGAGGCCTACGGCGATCACTAGATGCGGCTGAATAATACGGAAACGCGTATTTGACACGTATTTGGAGCTTATTTTACTGAGTTTGTTCCAAATCTGAAATGGTGATGCACAGGTGTTTCTCGGGGACCGATGGAGCGTCACGTATGAACAGACATGAAATTTGAGGCCTATGGCGATCACTAGATGCGGCTGAATAATACGAAAACGCGGTATTTGACACCTAATTGTAGCTTATTTTACTGAGTTTGTTCCAAATCTGAAATGGTGATGCACAGGTGTTTCTCGGGGACCGATGGAGTGTCACGTATGAACAGACATGAAATTTGAGGCCTATGGCGATCACTAGATGCGGCTGAATAATACGAAAACGCGTATTTGACACGTATTTGTAGCTTATTTTACTGAGTTTGTTCCAAATCTGAAATGGTGATGCACAGGTGTTTCTCGGGGACCGATGGAGTGTCACGTATGAACAGACATGAAATTTGAGGCCTACGGCGATCACTAGATGCGGCTGAATAATACGGAAACGCGTATTTGACACGTATTTGGAGCTTATTTTACTGAGTTTGTTCCAAATCTGAAATGGTGATGCACAGGTGTTTCTCGGGGACCGATGGAGCGTCACGTATGAACAGACATGAAATTTGAGGCCTATGGCGATCACTAGATGCGGCTGAATAATACGAAAACGCGGTATTTGACACCTAATTGTAGCTTATTTTACTGAGTTTGTTCCAAATCTGAAATGGTGATGCACAGGTGTTTCTCGGGGACCGATGGAGCGTCACGTATGAACAGACATGAAATTTGAGGCCTATGGCGATCACTAGATGCGGCTGAATAATACGAAAACGCGGTATTTGACACCTAATTGTAGCTTATTTTACTGAGTTTGTTCCAAATCTGAAATGGTGATGCACAGGTGTTTCTCGGGGACCGATGGAGTGTCACGTATGAACAGACATGAAATTTGAGGCCTATGGCGATCACTAGATGCGGCTGAATAATACGAAAACGCGTATTTGACACGTATTTGGAGCTTATTTTACTGAGTTTGTTCCAAATCTGAAATGGTGATGCACAGGTGTTTCTCGGGGACCGATGGAGTGTCACGTATGAACAGACATGAAATTTGAGGCCTACGGCGATCACTAGATGCGGCTGAATAATACGGAAACGCGTATTTGACACGTATTTGTAGCTTATTTTACTGAGTTTGTTCCAAATCTGAAATGGTGATGCACAGGTGTTTCTCGGGGACCGATGGAGCGTCACGTATGAACAGACATGAAATTTGAGGCCTATGGCGATCACTAGATGCGGCTGAATAATACGAAAACGCGGTATTTGACACCTAATTTTAGCTTATTTTACTGAGTTTGTTCCAAATCTGAAATGGTGATGCACAGGTGTTTCTCTGGGACCGATGGAGTGTCACGTATGAACAGACATGAAATTTGAGGCCTATGGCGATCACTAGATGCGGCTGAATAATACGAAAACGCGTATTTGACACGTATTTGGAGCTTATTTTACTGAGTTTGTTCCAAATCTGAAATGGTGATGCACAGGTGTTTCTCGGGGACCGATGGAGCGTCACGTATGAACAGACATGAAATTTGAGGCCTATGGCGATCACTAGATGCGGCTGAATAATACGAAAACGCGGTATTTGACACCTAATTGTAGCTTATTTTACTGAGTTTGTTCCAAATCTGAAATGGTGATGCACAGGTGTTTCTCGGGGACCGATGGAGTGTCACGTATGAACAGACATGAAATTTGAGGCCTATGGCGATCACTAGATGCGGCTGAATAATACGAAAACGCGTATTTGACACGTATTTGTAGCTTATTTTACTGAGTTTGTTCCAAATCTGAAATGGTGATGCACAGGTGTTTCTCGGGGACCGATGGAGCGTCACGTATGAACAGACATGAAATTTGAGGCCTATGGCGATCACTAGATGCGGCTGAATAATACGAAAACGCGGTATTTGACACCTAATTGTAGCTTATTTTACTGAGTTTGTTCCAAATCTGAAATGGTGATGCACAGGTGTTTCTCGGGGACCGATGGAGTGTCACGTATGAACAGACATGAAATTTGAGGCCTACGGCGATCACTAGATGCGGCTGAATAATACGGAAACGCGTATTTGACACGTATTTGTAGCTTATTTTACTGAGTTTGTTCCAAATCTGAAATGGTGATGCACAGGTGTTTCTCGGGGACCGATGGAGCGTCACGTATGAACAGACATGAAATTTGAGGCCTATGGCGATCACTAGATGCGGCTGAATAATACGAAAACGCGGTATTTGACACCTAATTTTAGCTTATTTTACTGAGTTTGTTCCAAATCTGAAATGGTGATGCACAGGTGTTTCTCGGGGACCGATGGAGTGTCACGTATGAACAGACATGAAATTTGAGGCCTATGGCGATCACTAGATGCGGCTGAATAATACGAAAACGCGTATTTGACACGTATTTGTAGCTTATTTTACTGAGTTTGTTCCAAATCTGAAATGGTGATCCACAGGTGTTTCTCGGGGACCGATGGAGTGTCACGTATGAACAGACATGAAATTTGAGGCCTACGGCGATCACTAGATGCGGCTGAATAATACGGAAACGCGTATTTGACACGTATTTGTAGCTTATTTTACTGAGTTTGTTCCAAATCTGAAATGGTGATGCACAGGTGTTTCTCGGGGACCGATGGAGCGTCACGTATGAACAGACATGAAATTTGAGGCCTATGGCGATCACTAGATGCGGCTGAATAATACGAAAACGCGGTATTTGACACCTAATTGTAGCTTATTTTACTGAGTTTGTTCCAAATCTGAAATGGTGATGCACAGGTGTTTCTCGGGGACCGATGGAGTGTCACGTATGAACAGACATGAAATTTGAGGCCTATGGCGATCACTAGATGCGGCTGAATAATACGAAAACGCGTATTTGACACGTATTTGGAGCTTATTTTACTGAGTTTGTTCCAAATCTGAAATGGTGATGCACAGGTGTTTCTCGGGGACCGATGGAGTGTCACGTATGAACAGACATGAAATTTGAGGCCTACGGCGATCACTAGATGCGGCTGAATAATACGGAAACGCGTATTTGACACGTATTTGTAGCTTATTTTACTGAGTTTGTTCCAAATCTGAAATGGTGATGCACAGGTGTTTCTCGGGGACCGATGGAGCGTCACGTATGAACAGACATGAAATTTGAGGCCTATGGCGATCACTAGATGCGGCTGAATAATACGAAAACGCGGTATTTGACACCTAATTGTAGCTTATTTTACTGAGTTTGTTCCAAATCTGAAATGGTGATGCACAGGTGTTTCTCGGGGACCGATGGAGTGTCACGTATGAACAGACATGAAATTTGAGGCCTATGGCGATCACTAGATGCGGCTGAATAATACGAAAACGCGTATTTGACACGTATTTGGAGCTTATTTTACTGAGTTTGTTCCAAATCTGAAATGGTGATGCACAGGTGTTTCTCGGGGACCGATGGAGTGTCACGTATGAACAGACATGAAATTTGAGGCCTACGGCGATCACTAGATGCGGCTGAATAATACGGAAACGCGTATTTGACACGTATTTGTAGCTTATTTTACTGAGTTTGTTCCAAATCTGAAATGGTGATGCACAGGTGTTTCTCGGGGACCGATGGAGCGTCACGTATGAACAGACATGAAATTTGAGGCCTATGGCGATCACTAGATGCGGCTGAATAATACGAAAACGCGGTATTTGACACCTAATTGTAGCTTATTTTACTGAGTTTGTTCCAAATCTGAAATGGTGATGCACAGGTGTTTCTCGGGGACCGATGGAGTGTCACGTATGAACAGACATGAAATTTGAGGCCTATGGCGATCACTAGATGCGGCTGAATAATACGAAAACGCGTATTTGACACGTATTTGGAGCTTATTTTACTGAGTTTGTTCCAAATCTGAAATGGTGATGCACAGGTGTTTCTCGGGGACCGATGGAGTGTCACGTATGAACAGACATGAAATTTGAGGCCTACGGCGATCACTAGATGCGGCTGAATAATACGGAAACGCGTATTTGACACGTATTTGTAGCTTATTTTACTGAGTTTGTTCCAAATCTGAAATGGTGATGCACAGGTGTTTCTCGGGGACCGATGGAGCGTCACGTATGAACAGACATGAAATTTGAGGCCTATGGCGATCACTAGATGCGGCTGAATAATACGAAAACGCGGTATTTGACACCTAATTGTAGCTTATTTTACTGAGTTTGTTCCAAATCTGAAATGGTGATGCACAGGTGTTTCTCGGGGACCGATTGAGTGTCACGTATGAACAGACATGAAATTTGAGGCCTATGGCGATCACTAGATGCGGCTGAATAATACGAAAACGCGTATTTGACACGTATTTGTAGCTTATTTTACTGAGTTTGTTCCAAATCTGAAATGGTGATGCACAGGTGTTTCTCGGGGACCGATGGAGTGTCACGTATGAACAGACATGAAATTTGAGGCCTACGGCGATCACTAGATGCGGCTGAATAATACGGAAACGCGTATTTGACACGTATTTGGAGCTTATTTTACTGAGTTTGTTCCAAATCTGAAATGGTGATGCACAGGTGTTTCTCGGGGACCGATGGAGCGTCACGTATGAACAGACATGAAATTTGAGGCCTATGGCGATCACTAGATGCGGCTGAATAATACGAAAACGCGGTATTTGACACCTAATTGTAGCTTATTTTACTGAGTTTGTTCCAAATCTGAAATGGTGATGCACAGGTGTTTCTCGGGGACCGATGGAGTGTCACGTATGAACAGACATGAAATTTGAGGCCTATGGCGATCACTAGATGCGGCTGAATAATACGAAAACGCGTATTTGACACGTATTTGTAGCTTATTTTACTGAGTTTGTTCCAAATCTGAAATGGTGATGCACAGGTGTTTCTCGGGGACCGATGGAGTGTCACGTATGAACAGACATGAAATTTGAGGCCTACGGCGATCACTAGATGCGGCTGAATAATACGGAAACGCGTATTTGACACGTATTTGGAGCTTATTTTACTGAGTTTGTTCCAAATCTGAAATGGTGATGCACAGGTGTTTCTCGGGGACCGGTGGAGCGTCACGTATGAACAGACATGAAATTTGAGGCCTATGGCGATCACTAGATGCGGCTGAATAATACGAAAACGCGGTATTTGACACCTAATTGTAGCTTATTTTACTGAGTTTGTTCCAAATCTGAAATGGTGATGCACAGGTGTTTCTCGGGGACCGATGGAGCGTCACGTATGAACAGACATGAAATTTGAGGCCTATGGCGATCACTAGATGCGGCTGAATAATACGAAAACGCGGTATTTGACACCTAATTGTAGCTTATTTTACTGAGTTTGTTCCAAATCTGAAATGGTGATGCACAGGTGTTTCTCGGGGACCGATGGAGTGTCACGTATGAACAGACATGAAATTTGAGGCCTATGGCGATCACTAGATGCGGCTGAATAATACGAAAACGCGTATTTGACACGTATTTGGAGCTTATTTTACTGAGTTTGTTCCAAATCTGAAATGGTGATGCACAGGTGTTTCTCGGGGACCGATGGAGTGTCACGTATGAACAGACATGAAATTTGAGGCCTACGGCGATCACTAGATGCGGCTGAATAATACGGAAACGCGTATTTGACACGTATTTGTAGCTTATTTTACTGAGTTTGTTCCAAATCTGAAATGGTGATGCACAGGTGTTTCCCGGGGACCGATGGAGCGTCACGTATGAACAGACATGAAATTTGAGGCCTATGGCGATCACTAGATGCGGCTGAATAATACGAAAACGCGGTATTTGACACCTAATTGTAGCTTATTTTACTGAGTTTGTTCCAAATCTGAAATGGTGATGCACAGGTGTTTCTCGGGGACCGATGGAGTGTCACGTATGAACAGACATGAAATTTGAGGCCTATGGCGATCACTAGATGCGGCTGAATAATACGAAAACGCGTATTTGACACGTATTTGGAGCTTATTTTACTGAGTTTGTTCCAAATCTGAAATGGTGATGCACAGGTGTTTCTCGGGGACCGATGGAGTGTCACGTATGAACAGACATGAAATTTGAGGCCTACGGCGATCACTAGATGCGGCTGAATAATACGGAAACGCGTATTTGACACGTATTTGTAGCTTATTTTACTGAGTTTGTTCCAAATCTGAAATGGTGATGCACAGGTGTTTCTCGGGGACCGATGGAGCGTCACGTATGAACAGACATGAAATTTGAGGCCTATGGCGATCACTAGATGCGGCTGAATAATACGAAAACGCGTATTTGACACGTATTTGGAGCTTATTTTACTGAGTTTGTTCCAAATCTGAAATGGTGATGCACAGGTGTTTCTCGGGGACCGATGGAGCGTCACGTATGAACAGACATGAAATTTGAGGCCTATGGCGATCACTAGATGCGGCTGAATAATACGAAAACGCGGTATTTGACACCTAATTGTAGCTTATTTTACTGAGTTTGTTCCAAATCTGAAATGGTGATGCACAGGTGTTTCTCGGAGACCGATGGAGTGTCACGTATGAACAGACATGAAATTTGAGGCCTATGGCGATCACTAGATGCGGCTGAATAATACGAAAACGCGTATTTGACACGTATTTGGAGCTTATTTTACTGAGTTTGTTCCAAATCTGAAATGGTGATGCACAGGTGTTTCTCGGGGACCGATGGAGTGTCACGTATGAACAGACATGAAATTTGAGGCCTACGGCGATCACTAGATGCGGCTGAATAATACGGAAACGCGTATTTGACACGTATTTGTAGCTTATTTTACTGAGTTTGTTCCAAATCTGAAATGGTGATGCACAGGTGTTTCTCGGGGACCGATGGAGCGTCACGTATGAACAGACATGAAATTTGAGGCCTATGGCGATCACTAGATGCGGCTGAATAATACGAAAACGCGGTATTTGACACCTAATTGTAGCTTATTTTACTGAGTTTGTTCCAAATCTGAAATGGTGATGCACAGGTGTTTCTCGGGGACCGATGGAGTGTCACGTATGAACAGACATGAAATTTGAGGCCTATGGCGATCACTAGATGCGGCTGAATAATACGAAAACGCGGTATTTGACACCTAATTGTAGCTTATTTTACTGAGTTTGTTCCAAATCTGAAATGGTGATGCACAGGTGTTTCTCGGGGACCGATGGAGTGTCACGTATGAACAGACATGAAATTTGAGGCCTATGGCGATCACTAGATGCGGCTGAATAATACGAAAACGCGGTATTTGACACCTAATTGTAGCTTATTTTACTGAGTTTGTTCCAAATCTGAAATGGTGATGCACAGGTGTTTCTCGGGGACCGATGGAGTGTCACGTATGAACAGACATGAAATTTGAGGCCTACGGCGATCACTAGATGCGGCTGAATAATACGGAAACGCGTATTTGACACGTATTTGGAGCTTATTTTACTGAGTTTGTTCCAAATCTGAAATGGTGATGCACAGGTGTTTCTCGGGGACCGATGGAGTGTCACGTATGAACAGACATGAAATTTGAGGCCTATGGCGATCACTAGATGCGGCTGAATAATACGAAAACGCGTATTTGACACGTATTTGGAGCTTATTTTACTGAGTTTGTTCCAAATCTGAAATGGTGATGCACAGGTGTTTCTCGGGGACCGATGGAGCGTCACGTATGAACAGACATGAAATTTGAGGCCTATGGCGATCACTAGATGCGGCTGAATAATACGAAAACGCGGTATTTGACACCTAATTGTAGCTTATTTTACTGAGTTTGTTCCAAATCTGAAATGGTGATGCACAGGTGTTTCTCGGGGACCGATGGAGTGTCACGTATGAACAGACATGAAATTTGAGGCCTATGGCGATCACTAGATGCGGCTGAATAATACGAAAACGCGGTATTTGACACCTAATTGTAGCTTATTTTACTGAGTTTGTTCCAAATCTGAAATGGTGATGCACAGGTGTTTCTCGGGGACCGATGGAGTGTCACGTATGAACAGACATGAAATTTGAGGCCTACGGCGATCACTAGATGCGGCTGAATAATACGGAAACGCGTATTTGACACGTATTTGGAGCTTATTTTACTGAGTTTGTTCCAAATCTGAAATGGTGATGCACAGGTGTTTCTCGGGGACCGATGGAGTGTCACGTATGAACAGACATGAAATTTGAGGCCTATGGCGATCACTAGATGCGGCTGAATAATACGAAAACGCGTATTTGACACGTATTTGGAGCTTATTTCACTGAGTTTGTTCCAAATCTGAAATGGTGATGCACAGGTGTTTCTCGGGGACCGATGGAGTGTCACGTATGAACAGACATGAAATTTGAGGCCTACGGCGATCACTAGATGCGGCTGAATAATACGGAAACGCGTATTTGACACGTATTTGTAGCTTATTTTACTGAGTTTGTTCCAAATCTGAAATGGTGATGCACAGGTGTTTCTCGGGGACCGATGGAGCGTCACGTATGAACAGACATGAAATTTGAGGCCTATGGCGATCACTAGATGCGGCTGAATAATACGAAAACGCGGTATTTGACACCTAATTGTAGCTTATTTTACTGAGTTTGTTCCAAATCTGAAATGGTGATGCACAGGTGTTTCTCGGGGACCGATGGAGTGTCACGTATGAACAGACATGAAATTTGAGGCCTATGGCGATCACTAGATGCGGCTGAATAATACGAAAACGCGTATTTGACACGTATTTGTAGCTTATTTTACTGAGTTTGTTCCAAATCTGAAATGGTGATGCACAGGTGTTTCTCGGGGACCGATGGAGTGTCACGTATGAACAGACATGAAATTTGAGGCCTACGGCGATCACTAGATGCGGCTGAATAATACGGAAACGCGTATTTGACACGTATTTGGAGCTTATTTTACTGAGTTTGTTCCAAATCTGAAATGGTGATGAACAGGTGTTTCTCGGGGACCGATGGAGCGTCACGTATGAACAGACATGAAATTTGAGGCCTATGGCGATCACTAGATGCGGCTGAATAATACGAAAACGCGTATTTGACACGTATTTGTAGCTTATTTTACTGAGTTTGTTCCAAATCTGAAATGGTGATGCACAGGTGTTTCTCGGGGACCGATGGAGTGTCACGTATGAACAGACATGAAATTTGAGGCCTACGGCGATCACTAGATGCGGCTGAATAATACGGAAACGCGTATTTGACACGTATTTGGAGCTTATTTTACTGAGTTTGTTCCAAATCTGAAATGGTGATGCACAGGTGTTTCTCGGGGACCGGTGGAGCGTCACGTATGAACAGACATGAAATTTGAGGCCTATGGCGATCACTAGATGCGGCTGAATAATACGAAAACGCGGTATTTGACACCTAATTGTAGCTTATTTTACTGAGTTTGTTCCAAATCTGAAATGGTGATGCACAGGTGTTTCTCGGGGACCGATGGAGCGTCACGTATGAACAGACATGAAATTTGAGGCCTATGGCGATCACTAGATGCGGCTGAATAATACGAAAACGCGGTATTTGACACCTAATTGTAGCTTATTTTACTGAGTTTGTTCCAAATCTGAAATGGTGATGCACAGGTGTTTCTCGGGGACCGATGGAGTGTCACGTATGAACAGACATGAAATTTGAGGCCTATGGCGATCACTAGATGCGGCTGAATAATACGAAAACGCGTATTTGACACGTATTTGGAGCTTATTTTACTGAGTTTGTTCCAAATCTGAAATGGTGATGCACAGGTGTTTCTCGGGGACCGATGGAGTGTCACGTATGAACAGACATGAAATTTGAGGCCTACGGCGATCACTAGATGCGGCTGAATAATACGGAAACGCGTATTTGACACGTATTTGTAGCTTATTTTACTGAGTTTGTTCCAAATCTGAAATGGTGATGCACAGGTGTTTCTCGGGGACCGATGGAGCGTCACGTATGAACAGACATGAAATTTGAGGCCTATGGCGATCACTAGATGCGGCTGAATAATACGAAAACGCGGTATTTGACACCTAATTGTAGCTTATTTTACTGAGTTTGTTCCAAATCTGAAATGGTGATGCACAGGTGTTTCTCGGGGACCGATGGAGTGTCACGTATGAACAGACATGAAATTTGAGGCCTATGGCGATCACTAGATGCGGCTGAATAATACGAAAACGCGTATTTGACACGTATTTGGAGCTTATTTTACTGAGTTTGTTCCAAATCTGAAATGGTGATGCACAGGTGTTTCTCGGGGACCGATGGAGTGTCACGTATGAACAGACATGAAATTTGAGGCCTACGGCGATCACTAGATGCGGCTGAATAATACGGAAACGCGTATTTGACACGTATTTGTAGCTTATTTTACTGAGTTTGTTCCAAATCTGAAATGGTGATGCACAGGTGTTTCTCGGGGACCGATGGAGCGTCACGTATGAACAGACATGAAATTTGAGGCCTATGGCGATCACTAGATGCGGCTGAATAATACGAAAACGCGTATTTGACACGTATTTGGAGCTTATTTTACTGAGTTTGTTCCAAATCTGAAATGGTGATGCACAGGTGTTTCTCGGGGACCGATGGAGCGTCACGTATGAACAGACATGAAATTTGAGGCCTATGGCGATCACTAGATGCGGCTGAATAATACGAAAACGCGGTATTTGACACCTAATTGTAGCTTATTTTACTGAGTTTGTTCCAAATCTGAAATGGTGATGCACAGGTGTTTCTCGGGGACCGATGGAGTGTCACGTATGAACAGACATGAAATTTGAGGCCTATGGCGATCACTAGATGCGGCTGAATAATACGAAAACGCGTATTTGACACGTATTTGGAGCTTATTTTACTGAGTTTGTTCCAAATCTGAAATGGTGATGCACAGGTGTTTCTCGGGGACCGATGGAGTGTCACGTATGAACAGACATGAAATTTGAGGCCTACGGCGATCACTAGATGCGGCTGAATAATACGGAAACGCGTATTTGACACGTATTTGTAGCTTATTTTACTGAGTTTGTTCCAAATCTGAAATGGTGATGCACAGGTGTTTCTCGGGGACCGATGGAGCGTCACGTATGAACAGACATGAAATTTGAGGCCTATGGCGATCACTAGATGCGGCTGAATAATACGAAAACGCGGTATTTGACACCTAATTGTAGCTTATTTTACTGAGTTTGTTCCAAATCTGAAATGGTGATGCACAGGTGTTTCTCGGGGACCGATGGAGTGTCACGTATGAACAGACATGAAATTTGAGGCCTATGGCGATCACTAGATGCGGCTGAATAATACGAAAACGCGTATTTGACACGTATTTGTAGCTTATTTTACTGAGTTTGTTCCAAATCTGAAATGGTGATGCACAGGTGTTTCTCGGGGACCGATGGAGTGTCACGTATGAACAGACATGAAATTTGAGGCCTACGGCGATCACTAGATGCGGCTGAATAATACGGAAACGCGTATTTGACACGTATTTGGAGCTTATTTTACTGAGTTTGTTCCAAATCTGAAATGGTGATGCACAGGTGTTTCTCGGGGACCGATGGAGTGTCACGTATGAACAGACATGAAATTTGAGGCCTATGGCGATCACTAGATGCGGCTGAATAATACGAAAACGCGTATTTGACACGTATTTGTAGCTTATTTTACTGAGTTTGTTCCAAATCTGAAATGGTGATGCACAGGTATTTCTCGGGGACCGATGGAGTGTCACGTATGAACAGACATGAAATTTGAGGCCTACGGCGATCACTAGATGCGGCTGAATAATACGGAAACGCGTATTTGACACGTATTTGGAGCTTATTTTACTGAGTTTGTTCCAAATCTGAAATGGTGATGCACAGGTGTTTCTCGGGGACCGATGGAGCGTCACGTATGAACAGACATGAAATTTGAGGCCTATGGCGATCACTAGATGCGGCTGAATAATACGAAAACGCGGTATTTGACACCTAATTGTAGCTTATTTTACTGAGTTTGTTCCAAATCTGAAATGGTGATGCACAGGTGTTTCTCGGGGACCGATGGAGTGTCACGTATGAACAGACATGAAATTTGAGGCCTATGGCGATCACTAGATGCGGCTGAATAATACGAAAACGCGTATTTGACACGTATTTGTAGCTTATTTTACTGAGTTTGTTCCAAATCTGAAATGGTGATGCACAGGTGTTTCTCGGGGACCGATGGAGTGTCACGTATGAACAGACATGAAATTTGAGGCCTACGGCGATCACTAGATGCGGCTGAATAATACGGAAACGCGTATTTGACACGTATTTGGAGCTTATTTTACTGAGTTTGTTCCAAATCTGAAATGGTGATGCACAGGTGTTTCTCGGGGACCGATGGAGCGTCACGTATGAACAGACATGAAATTTGAGGCCTATGGCGATCACTAGATGCGGCTGAATAATACGAAAACGCGGTATTTGACACCTAATTGTAGCTTATTTTACTGAGTTTATTCCAAATCTGAAATGGTGATGCACAGGTGTTTCTCGGGGACCGATGGAGTGTCACGTATGAACAGACATGAAATTTGAGGCCTATGGCGATCACTAGATGCGGCTGAATAATACGAAAACGCGTATTTGACACGTATTTGGAGCTTATTTTACTGAGTTTGTTCCAAATCTGAAATGGTGATGCACAGGTGTTTCTCGGGGACCGATGGAGTGTCACGTATGAACAGACATGAAATTTGAGGCCTACGGCGATCACTAGATGCGGCTGAATAATACGGAAACGCGTATTTGACACGTATTTGTAGCTTATTTTACTGAGTTTGTTCCAAATCTGAAATGGTGATGCACAGGTGTTTCTCGGGGACCGATGGAGCGTCACGTATGAACAGACATGAAATTTGAGGCCTATGGCGATCACTAGATGCGGCTGAATAATACGAAAACGCGGTATTTGACACCTAATTGTAGCTTATTTTACTGAGTTTGTTCCAAATCTGAAATGGTGATGCACAGGTGTTTCTCGGGGACCGATGGAGTGTCACGTATGAACAGACATGAAATTTGAGGCCTATGGCGATCACTAGATGCGGCTGAATAATACGAAAACGCGTATTTGACACGTATTTGTAGCTTATTTTACTGAGTTTGTTCCAAATCTGAAATGGTGATGCACAGGTGTTTCTCGGGGACCGATGGAGTGTCACGTATGAACAGACATGAAATTTGAGGCCTACGGCGATCACTAGATGCGGCTGAATAATACGGAAACGCGTATTTGACACGTATTTGGAGCTTATTTTACTGAGTTTGTTCCAAATCTGAAATGGTGATGCACAGGTGTTTCTCGGGGACCGATGGAGCGTCACGTATGAACAGACATGAAATTTGAGGCCTATGGCGATCACTAGATGCGGCTGAATAATACGAAAACGCGGTATTTGACACCTAATTGTAGCTTATTTTACTGAGTTTGTTCCAAATCTGAAATGGTGATGCACAGGTGTTTCTCGGGGACCGATGGAGTGTCACGTATGAACAGACATGAAATTTGAGGCCTATGGCGATCACTAGATGCGGCTGAATAATACGAAAACGCGTATTTGACACGTATTTGGAGCTTATTTTACTGAGTTTGTTCCAAATCTGAAATGGTGATGCACAGGTGTTTCTCGGGGACCGATGGAGCGTCACGTATGAACAGACATGAAATTTGAGGCCTATGGCGATCACTAGATGCGGCTGAATAATACGAAAACGCGGTATTTGACACCTAATTGTAGCTTATTTTACTGAGTTTGTTCCAAATCTGAAATGGTGATGCACAGGTGTTTCTCGGGGACCGATGGAGTGTCACGTATGAACAGACATGAAATTTGAGGCCTATGGCGATCACTAGATGCGGCTGAATAATACGAAAACGCGTATTTGACACGTATTTGTAGCTTATTTTACTGAGTTTGTTCCAAATCTGAAATGGTGATGCACAGGTGTTTCTCGGGGACCGATGGAGTGTCACGTATGAACAGACATGAAATTTGAGGCCTACGGCGATCACTAGATGCGGCTGAATAATACGAAAACGCGGTATTTGACACCTAATTGTAGCTTATTTTACTGAGTTTGTTCCAAATCTGAAATGGTGATGCACAGGTGTTTCTCGGGGACCGATGGAGTGTCACGTATGAACAGACATGAAATTTGAGGCCTATGGCGATCACTAGATGCGGCTGAATAATACGAAAACGCGTATTTGACACGTATTTGGAGCTTATTTTACTGAGTTTGTTCCAAATCTGAAATGGTGATGCACAGGTGTTTCTCGGGGACCGATGGAGTGTCACGTATGAACAGACATGAAATTTGAGGCCTACGGCGATCACTAGATGCGGCTGAATAATACGGAAACGCGTATTTGACACGTATTTGGAGCTTATTTTACTGAGTTTGTTCCAAATCTGAAATGGTGATGCACAGGTGTTTCTCGGGGACCGATGGAGCGTCACGTATGAACAGACATGAAATTTGAGGCCTATGGCGATCACTAGATGCGGCTGAATAATACGAAAACGCGGTATTTGACACCTAATTGTAGCTTATTTTACTGAGTTTGTTCCAAATCTGAAATGGTGATGCACAGGTGTTTCTCGGGGACCGATGGAGTGTCACGTATGAACAGACATGAAATTTGAGGCCTATGGCGATCACTAGATGCGGCTGAATAATACGAAAACGCGTATTTGACACGTATTTGTAGCTTATTTTACTGAGTTTGTTCCAAATCTGAAATGGTGATGCACAGGTGTTTCTCGGGGACCGATGGAGTGTCACGTATGAACAGACATGAAATTTGAGGCCTACGGCGATCACTAGATGCGGCTGAATAATACGGAAACGCGTATTTGACACGTATTTGGAGCTTATTTTACTGAGTTTGTTCCAAATCTGAAATGGTGATGCACAGGTGTTTCTCGGGGACCGATGGAGCGTCACGTATGAACAGACATGAAATTTGAGGCCTATGGCGATCACTAGATGCGGCTGAATAATACGAAAACGCGGTATTTGACACCTAATTGTAGCTTATTTTACTGAGTTTGTTCCAAATCTGAAATGGTGATGCACAGGTGTTTCTCGGGGACCGATGGAGTGTCACGTATGAACAGACATGAAATTTGAGGCCTATGGCGATCACTAGATGCGGCTGAATAATACGAAAACGCGTATTTGACACGTATTTGGAGCTTATTTTACTTAGTTTGTTCCAAATCTGAAATGGTGATGCACAGGTGTTTCTCGGGGACCGATGGAGTGTCACGTATGAACAGACATGAAATTTGAGGCCTATGGCGATCACTAGATGCGGCTGAATAATACGAAAACGCGTATTTGACACGTATTTGTAGCTTATTTTACTGAGTTTGTTCCAAATCTGAAATGGTGATGCACAGGTGTTTCTCGGGGACCGATGGAGTGTCACGTATGAACAGACATGAAATTTGAGGCCTATGGCGATCACTAGATGCGGCTGAATAATACGAAAACGCGTATTTGACACGTATTTGGAGCTTATTTTACTGAGTTTGTTCCAAATCTGAAATGGTGATGCACAGGTGTTTCTCGGGGACCGATGGAGTGTCACGTATGAACAGACATGAAATTTGAGGCCTATGGCGATCACTAGATGCGGCTGAATAATACGAAAACGCGGTATTTGACACCTAATTGTAGCTTATTTTACTGAGTTTGTTCCAAATCTGAAATGGTGATGCACAGGTGTTTCTCGGGGACCGATGGAGTGTCACGTATGAACAGACATGAAATTTGAGGCCTATGGCGATCACTAGATGCGGCTGAATAATACGAAAACGCGTATTTGACACGTATTTGGAGCTTATTTTACTGAGTTTGTTCCAAATCTGAAATGGTGATGCACAGGTGTTTCTCGGGGACCGATGGAGTGTCACGTATGAACAGACATGAAATTTGAGGCCTACGGCAATCACTAGATGCGGCTGAATAATACGGAAACGCGTATTTGACACGTATTTGTAGCTTATTTTACTGAGTTTGTTCCAAATCTGAAATGGTGATGCACAGGTGTTTCTCGGGGACCGATGGAGCGTCACGTATGAACAGACATGAAATTTGAGGCCTATGGCGATCACTAGATGCGGCTGAATAATACGAAAACGCGGTATTTGACACCTAATTGTAGCTTATTTTACTGAGTTTGTTCCAAATCTGAAATGGTGATGCACAGGTGTTTCTCGGGGACCGATGGAGTGTCACGTATGAACAGACATGAAATTTGAGGCCTATGGCGATCACTAGATGCGGCTGAATAATACGAAAACGCGTATTTGACACGTATTTGGAGCTTATTTTACTGAGTTTGTTCCAAATCTGAAATGGTGATGCACAGGTGTTTCTCGGGGACCGATGGAGTGTCACGTATGAACAGACATGAAATTTGAGGCCTACGGCGATCACTAGATGCGGCTGAATAATACGGAAACGCGTATTTGACACGTATTTGTAGCTTATTTTACTGAGTTTGTTCCAAATCTGAAATGGTGATGCACAGGTGTTTCTCGGGGACCGATGGAGCGTCACGTATGAACAGACATGAAATTTGAGGCCTATGGCGATCACTAGATGCGGCTGAATAATACGAAAACGCGGTATTTGACACCTAATTGTAGCTTATTTTACTGAGTTTGTTCCAAATCTGAAATGGTGATGCACAGGTGTTTCTCGGGGACCGATGGAGTGTCACGTATGAACAGACATGAAATTTGAGGCCTATGGCGATCACTAGATGCGGCTGAATAATACGAAAACGCGTATTTGACACGTATTTGTAGCTTATTTTACTGAGTTTGTTCCAAATCTGAAATGGTGATGCACAGGTGTTTCTCGGGGACCGATGGAGTGTCACGTATGAACAGACATGAAATTTGAGGCCTACGGCGATCACTAGATGCGGCTGAATAATACGGAAACGCGTATTTGACACGTATTTGGAGCTTATTTTACTGAGTTTGTTCCAAATCTGAAATGGTGATGCACAGGTGTTTCTCGGGGACCGATGGAGTGTCACGTATGAACAGACATGAAATTTGAGGCCTATGGCGATCACTAGATGCGGCTGAATAATACGAAAACGCGTATTTGACACGTATTTGTAGCTTATTTTACTGAGTTTGTTCCAAATCTGAAATGGTGATGCACAGGTGTTTCTCGGGGACCGATGGAGTGTCACGTATGAACAGACATGAAATTTGAGGCCTACGGCGATCACTAGATGCGGCTGAATAATACGGAAACGCGTATTTGACACGTATTTGGAGCTTATTTTACTGAGTTTGTTCCAAATCTGAAATGGTGATGCACAGGTGTTTCTCGGGGACCGATGGAGTGTCACGTATGAACAGACATGAAATTTGAGGCCTACGGCGATCACTAGATGCGGCTGAATAATACGGAAACGCGTATTTGACACGTATTTGGAGCTTATTTTACTGAGTTTGTTCCAAATCTGAAATGGTGATGCACAGGTGTTTCTCGGGGACCGATGGAGTGTCACGTATGAACAGACATGAAATTTGAGGCCTATGGCGATCACTAGATGCGGCTGAATAATACGAAAACGCGTATTTGACACGTATTTGTAGCTTATTTTACTGAGTTTGTTCCAAATCTGAAATGGTGATGCAAAGGTGTTTCTCGGGGACCGATGGAGTGTCACGTATGAACAGACATGAAATTTGAGGCCTACGGCGATCACTAGATGCGGCTGAATAATACGAAAACGCGTATTTGACACGTATTTGGAGCTTATTTTACTGAGTTTGTTCCAAATCTGAAATGGTGATGCACAGGTGTTTCTCGGGGACCGATGGAGTGTCACGTATGAACAGACATGAAATTTGAGGCCTATGGCGATCACTAGATGCGGCTGAATAATACGAAAACGCGTATTTGACACGTATTTGTAGCTTATTTTACTGAGTTTGTTCCAAATCTGAAATGGTGATGCACAGGTGTTTCTCGGGGACCGATGGAGTGTCACGTATGAACAGACATGAAATTTGAGGCCTACGGCGATCACTAGATGCGGCTGAATAATACGGAAACGCGTATTTGACACGTATTTGGAGCTTATTTTACTGAGTTTGTTCCAAATCTGAAATGGTGATGCACAGGTGTTTCTCGGGGACCGATGGAGTGTCACGTATGAACAGACATGAAATTTGAGGCCTATGGCGATCACTAGATGCGGCTGAATAATACGAAAACGCGTATTTGACACGTATTTGTAGCTTATTTTACTGAGTTTGTTCCAAATCTGAAATGGTGATGCACAGGTGTTTCTCGGGGACCGATGGAGCGTCACGTATGAACAGACATGAAATTTGAGGCCTATGGCGATCACTAGATGCGGCTGAATAATACGAAAACGCGGTATTTGACACCTAATTGTAGCTTATTTTACTGAGTTTGTTCCAAATCTGAAATGGTGATGCACAGGTGTTTCTCGGGGACCGATGGAGTGTCACGTATGAACAGACATGAAATTTGAGGCCTATGGCGATCACTAGATGCGGCTGAATAATACGAAAACGCGTATTTGACACGTATTTGTAGCTTATTTTACTGAGTTTGTTCCAAATCTGAAATGGTGATGCACAGGTGTTTCTCGGGGACCGATGGAGCGTCACGTATGAACAGACATGAAATTTGAGGCCTATGGCGATCACTAGATGCGGCTGAATAATACGAAAACGCGGTATTTGACACCTAATTGTAGCTTATTTTACTGAGTTTGTTCCAAATCTGAAATGGTGATGCACAGGTGTTTCTCGGGAACCGATGGAGTGTCACGTATGAACAGACATGAAATTTGAGGCCTATGGCGATCACTAGATGCGGCTGAATAATACGAAAACGCGTATTTGACACGTATTTGTAGCTTATTTTACTGAGTTTGTTCCAAATCTGAAATGGTGATGCACAGGTGTTTCTCGGGGACCGATGGAGCGTCACGTATGAACAGACATGAAATTTGAGGCCTATGGCGATCACTAGATGCGGCTGAATAATACGAAAACGCGGTATTTGACACCTAATTGTAGCTTATTTTACTGAGTTTGTTCCAAATCTGAAATGGTGATGCACAGGTGTTTCTCGGGGACCGATGGAGTGTCACGTATGAACAGACATGAAATTTGAGGCCTATGGCGATCACTAGATGCGGCTGAATAATACGAAAACGCGGTATTTGACACCTAATTGTAGCTTATTTTACTGAGTTTGTTCCAAATCTGAAATGGTGATGCACAGGTGTTTCTCGGGGACCGATGGAGTGTCACGTATGAACAGACATGAAATTTGAGGCCTATGGCGATCACTAGATGCGGCTGAATAATACGAAAACGCGTATTTGACACGTATTTGTAGCTTATTTTACTGAGTTTGTTCCAAATCTGAAATGGTGATGCACAGGTGTTTCTCGGGGACCGATGGAGTGTCACGTTAGAACAGACATGAAATTTGAGGCCTATGGCGATC
>OX276463.1:1078725-1122894 GCA_946251905.1 Cryptocephalus moraei | reverse complement strand
CAGACATGAAATTTGAGGCCTATGGCGATCACTAGATGCGGCTGAATAATACGAAAACGCGTATTTGACACGTATTTGTAGCTTATTTTACTGAGTTTGTTCCAAATCTGAAATGGTGATGCACAGGTGTTTCTCTGGGACCGATGGAGCGTCACGTATGAACAGACATGAAATTTGAGGCCTATGGCGATCACTAGATGCGGCTGAATAATACGAAAACGCGGTATTTGACACCTAATTGTAGCTTATTTTACTGAGTTTGTTCCAAATCTGAAATGGTGATGCACAGGTGTTTCTCGGGGACCGATGGAGTGTCACGTATGAACAGACATGAAATTTGAGGCCTATGGCGATCACTAGATGCGGCTGAATAATACGAAAACGCGTATTTGACACGTATTTGGAGCTTATTTTACTGAGTTTGTTCCAAATCTGAAATGGTGATGCACAGGTGTTTCTCGGGGACCGATGGAGTGTCACGTATGAACAGACATGAAATTTGAGGCCTACGGCGATCACTAGATGCGGCTGAATAATACGGAAACGCGTATTTGACACGTATTTGTAGCTTATTTTACTGAGTTTGTTCCAAATCTGAAATGGTGATGCACAGGTGTTTCTCGGGGACCGATGGAGCGTCACGTATGAACAGACATGAAATTTGAGGCCTATGGCGATCACTAGATGCGGCTGAATAATACGAAAACGCGGTATTTGACACCTAATTGTAGCTTATTTTACTGAGTTTGTTCCAAATCTGAAATGGTGATGCACAGGTGTTTCTCGGGGACCGATGGAGTGTCACGTATGAACAGACATGAAATTTGAGGCCTATGGCGATCACTAGATGCGGCTGAATAATACGAAAACGCGTATTTGACACGTATTTGTAGCTTATTTTACTGAGTTTGTTCCAAATCTGAAATGGTGATGCACAGGTGTTTCTCGGGGACCGATGGAGTGTCACGTATGAACAGACATGAAATTTGAGGCCTACGGCGATCACTAGATGCGGCTGAATAATACGGAAACGCGTATTTGACACGTATTTGGAGCTTATTTTACTGAGTTTGTTCCAAATCTGAAATGGTGATGCACAGGTGTTTCTCGGGGACCGATGGAGCGTCACGTATGAACAGACATGAAATTTGAGGCCTATGGCGATCACTAGATGCGGCTGAATAATACGAAAACGCGGTATTTGACACCTAATTGTAGCTTATTTTACTGAGTTTGTTCCAAATCTGAAATGGTGATGCACAGGTGTTTCTCGGGGACCGATGGAGTGTCACGTATGAACAGACATGAAATTTGAGGCCTATGGCGATCACTAGATGCGGCTGAATAATACGAAAACGCGTATTTGACACGTATTTGGAGCTTATTTTACTGAGTTTGTTCCAAATCTGAAATGGTGATGCACAGGTGTTTCTCGGGGACCGATGGAGCGTCACGTATGAACAGACATGAAATTTGAGGCCTATGGCGATCACTAGATGCGGCTGAATAATACGAAAACGCGGTATTTGACACCTAATTGTAGCTTATTTTACTGAGTTTGTTCCAAATCTGAAATGGTGATGCACAGGTGTTTCTCGGGGACCGATGGAGTGTCACGTATGAACAGACATGAAATTTGAGGCCTATGGCGATCACTAGATGCGGCTGAATAATACGAAAACGCGTATTTGACACGTATTTGTAGCTTATTTTACTGAGTTTGTTCCAAATCTGAAATGGTGATGCACAGGTGTTTCTCGGGGACCGATGGAGTGTCACGTATGAACAGACATGAAATTTGAGGCCTACGGCGATCACTAGATGCGGCTGAATAATACGGAAACGCGTATTTGACACGTATTTGGAGCTTATTTTACTGAGTTTGTTCCAAATCTGAAATGGTGATGCACAGGTGTTTCTCGGGGACCGATGGAGCGTCACGTATGAACAGACATGAAATTTGAGGCCTATGGCGATCACTAGATGCGGCTGAATAATACGAAAACGCGGTATTTGACACCTAATTGTAGCTTATTTTACTGAGTTTGTTCCAAATCTGAAATGGTGATGCACAGGTGTTTCTCGGGGACCGATGGAGTGTCACGTATGAACAGACATGAAATTTGAGGCCTATGGCGATCACTAGATGCGGCTGAATAATACGAAAACGCGTATTTGACACGTATTTGTAGCTTATTTTACTGAGTTTGTTCCAAATCTGAAATGGTGATGCACAGGTGTTTCTCGGGGACCGATGGAGCGTCACGTATGAACAGACATGAAATTTGAGGCCTATGGCGATCACTAGATGCGGCTGAATAATACGAAAACGCGGTATTTGACACCTAATTGTAGCTTATTTTACTGAGTTTGTTCCAAATCTGAAATGGTGATGCACAGGTGTTTCTCGGGGACCGATGGAGTGTCACGTATGAACAGACATGAAATTTGAGGCCTATGGCGATCACTAGATGCGGCTGAATAATACGAAAACGCGTATTTGACACGTATTTGGAGCTTATTTTACTGAGTTTGTTCCAAATCTGAACTGGTGATGCACAGGTGTTTCTCGGGGACCGATGGAGTGTCACGTATGAACAGACATGAAATTTGAGGCCTACGGCGATCACTAGATGCGGCTGAATAATACGGAAACGCGTATTTGACACGTATTTGGAGCTTATTTTACTGAGTTTGTTCCAAATCTGAAATGGTGATGCACAGGTGTTTCTCGGGGACCGATGGAGCGTCACGTATGAACAGACATGAAATTTGAGGCCTATGGCGATCACTAGATGCGGCTGAATAATACGAAAACGCGGTATTTGACACCTAATTGTAGCTTATTTTACTGAGTTTGTTCCAAATCTGAAATGGTGATGCACAGGTGTTTCTCGGGGACCGATGGAGTGTCACGTATGAACAGACATGAAATTTGAGGCCTATGGCGATCACTAGATGCGGCTGAATAATACGAAAACGCGTATTTGACACGTATTTGTAGCTTATTTTACTGAGTTTGTTCCAAATCTGAAATGGTGATGCACAGGTGTTTCTCTGGGACCGATGGAGCGTCACGTATGAACAGACATGAAATTTGAGGCCTATGGCGATCACTAGATGCGGCTGAATAATACGAAAACGCGGTATTTGACACCTAATTGTAGCTTATTTTACTGAGTTTGTTCCAAATCTGAAATGGTGATGCACAGGTGTTTCTCGGGGACCGATGGAGTGTCACGTATGAACAGACATGAAATTTGAGGCCTATGGCGATCACTAGATGCGGCTGAATAATACGAAAACGCGTATTTGACACGTATTTGGAGCTTATTTTACTGAGTTTGTTCCAAATCTGAAATGGTGATGCACAGGTGTTTCTCGGGGACCGATGGAGTGTCACGTATGAACAGACATGAAATTTGAGGCCTACGGCGATCACTAGATGCGGCTGAATAATACGGAAACGCGTATTTGACACGTATTTGTAGCTTATTTTACTGAGTTTGTTCCAAATCTGAAATGGTGATGCACAGGTGTTTCTCGGGGACCGATGGAGCGTCACGTATGAACAGACATGAAATTTGAGGCCTATGGCGATCACTAGATGCGGCTGAATAATACGAAAACGCGGTATTTGACACCTAATTGTAGCTTATTTTACTGAGTTTGTTCCAAATCTGAAATGGTGATGCACAGGTGTTTCTCGGGGACCGATGGAGTGTCACGTATGAACAGACATGAAATTTGAGGCCTATGGCGATCACTAGATGCGGCTGAATAATACGAAAACGCGTATTTGACACGTATTTGTAGCTTATTTTACTGAGTTTGTTCCAAATCTGAAATGGTGATGCACAGGTGTTTCTCGGGGACCGATGGAGTGTCACGTATGAACAGACATGAAATTTGAGGCCTACGGCGATCACTAGATGCGGCTGAATAATACGGAAACGCGTATTTGACACGTATTTGGAGCTTATTTTACTGAGTTTGTTCCAAATCTGAAATGGTGATGCACAGGTGTTTCTCGGGGACCGATGGAGCGTCACGTATGAACAGACATGAAATTTGAGGCCTATGGCGATCACTAGATGCGGCTGAATAATACGAAAACGCGGTATTTGACACCTAATTGTAGCTTATTTTACTGAGTTTGTTCCAAATCTGAAATGGTGATGCACAGGTGTTTCTCGGGGACCGATGGAGTGTCACGTATGAACAGACATGAAATTTGAGGCCTATGGCGATCACTAGATGCGGCTGAATAATACGAAAACGCGTATTTGACACGTATTTGGAGCTTATTTTACTGAGTTTGTTCCAAATCTGAAATGGTGATGCACAGGTGTTTCTCGGGGACCGATGGAGCGTCACGTATGAACAGACATGAAATTTGAGGCCTATGGCGATCACTAGATGCGGCTGAATAATACGAAAACGCGGTATTTGACACCTAATTGTAGCTTATTTTACTGAGTTTGTTCCAAATCTGAAATGGTGATGCACAGGTGTTTCTCGGGGACCGATGGAGTGTCACGTATGAACAGACATGAAATTTGAGGCCTATGGCGATCACTAGATGCGGCTGAATAATACGAAAACGCGTATTTGACACGTATTTGTAGCTTATTTTACTGAGTTTGTTCCAAATCTGAAATGGTGATGCACAGGTGTTTCTCGGGGACCGATGGAGTGTCACGTATGAACAGACATGAAATTTGAGGCCTACGGCGATCACTAGATGCGGCTGAATAATACGGAAACGCGTATTTGACACGTATTTGGAGCTTATTTTACTGAGTTTGTTCCAAATCTGAAATGGTGATGCACAGGTGTTTCTCGGGGACCGATGGAGCGTCACGTATGAACAGACATGAAATTTGAGGCCTATGGCGATCACTAGATGCGGCTGAATAATACGAAAACGCGGTATTTGACACCTAATTGTAGCTTATTTTACTGAGTTTGTTCCAAATCTGAAATGGTGATGCACAGGTGTTTCTCGGGGACCGATGGAGTGTCACGTATGAACAGACATGAAATTTGAGGCCTATGGCGATCACTAGATGCGGCTGAATAATACGAAAACGCGTATTTGACACGTATTTGTAGCTTATTTTACTGAGTTTGTTCCAAATCTGAAATGGTGATGCACAGGTGTTTCTCGGGGACCGATGGAGCGTCACGTATGAACAGACATGAAATTTGAGGCCTATGGCGATCACTAGATGCGGCTGAATAATACGAAAACGCGGTATTTGACACCTAATTGTAGCTTATTTTACTGAGTTTGTTCCAAATCTGAAATGGTGATGCACAGGTGTTTCTCGGGGACCGATGGAGTGTCACGTATGAACAGACATGAAATTTGAGGCCTATGGCGATCACTAGATGCGGCTGAATAATACGAAAACGCGTATTTGACACGTATTTGGAGCTTATTTTACTGAGTTTGTTCCAAATCTGAACTGGTGATGCACAGGTGTTTCTCGGGGACCGATGGAGTGTCACGTATGAACAGACATGAAATTTGAGGCCTACGGCGATCACTAGATGCGGCTGAATAATACGGAAACGCGTATTTGACACGTATTTGGAGCTTATTTTACTGAGTTTGTTCCAAATCTGAAATGGTGATGCACAGGTGTTTCTCGGGGACCGATGGAGCGTCACGTATGAACAGACATGAAATTTGAGGCCTATGGCGATCACTAGATGCGGCTGAATAATACGAAAACGCGGTATTTGACACCTAATTGTAGCTTATTTTACTGAGTTTGTTCCAAATCTGAAATGGTGATGCACAGGTGTTTCTCGGGGACCGATGGAGTGTCACGTATGAACAGACATGAAATTTGAGGCCTATGGCGATCACTAGATGCGGCTGAATAATACGAAAACGCGTATTTGACACGTATTTGGAGCTTATTTTACTGAGTTTGTTCCAAATCTGAAATGGTGATGCACAGGTGTTTCTCGGGGACCGATGGAGCGTCACGTATGAACAGACATGAAATTTGAGGCCTATGGCGATCACTAGATGCGGCTGAATAATACGAAAACGCGGTATTTGACACCTAATTGTAGCTTATTTTACTGAGTTTGTTCCAAATCTGAAATGGTGATGCACAGGTGTTTCTCGGGGACCGATGGAGTGTCACGTATGAACAGACATGAAATTTGAGGCCTATGGCGATCACTAGATGCGGCTGAATAATACGAAAACGCGTATTTGACACGTATTTGTAGCTTATTTTACTGAGTTTGTTCCAAATCTGAAATGGTGATGCACAGGTGTTTCTCGGGGACCGATGGAGTGTCACGTATGAACAGACATGAAATTTGAGGCCTACGGCGATCACTAGATGCGGCTGAATAATACGGAAACGCGTATTTGACACGTATTTGGAGCTTATTTTACTGAGTTTGTTCCAAATCTGAAATGGTGATGCACAGGTGTTTCTCGGGGACCGATGGAGCGTCACGTATGAACAGACATGAAATTTGAGGCCTATGGCGATCACTAGATGCGGCTGAATAATACGAAAACGCGGTATTTGACACCTAATTGTAGCTTATTTTACTGAGTTTGTTCCAAATCTGAAATGGTGATGCACAGGTGTTTCTCGGGGACCGATGGAGTGTCACGTATGAACAGACATGAAATTTGAGGCCTATGGCGATCACTAGATGCGGCTGAATAATACGAAAACGCGTATTTGACACGTATTTGTAGCTTATTTTACTGAGTTTGTTCCAAATCTGAAATGGTGATGCACAGGTGTTTCTCGGGGACCGATGGAGCGTCACGTATGAACAGACATGCAATTTGAGGCCTATGGCGATCACTAGATGCGGCTGAATAATACGAAAACGCGGTATTTGACACCTAATTGTAGCTTATTTTACTGAGTTTGTTCCAAATCTGAAATGGTGATGCACAGGTGTTTCTCGGGGACCGATGGAGTGTCACGTATGAACAGACATGAAATTTGAGGCCTATGGCGATCACTAGATGCGGCTGAATAATACGAAAACGCGTATTTGACACGTATTTGGAGCTTATTTTACTGAGTTTGTTCCAAATCTGAACTGGTGATGCACAGGTGTTTCTCGGGGACCGATGGAGTGTCACGTATGAACAGACATGAAATTTGAGGCCTACGGCGATCACTAGATGCGGCTGAATAATACGGAAACGCGTATTTGACACGTATTTGGAGCTTATTTTACTGAGTTTGTTCCAAATCTGAAATGGTGATGCACAGGTGTTTCTCGGGGACCGATGGAGCGTCACGTATGAACAGACATGAAATTTGAGGCCTATGGCGATCACTAGATGCGGCTGAATAATACGAAAACGCGGTATTTGACACCTAATTGTAGCTTATTTTACTGAGTTTGTTCCAAATCTGAAATGGTGATGCACAGGTGTTTCTCGGGGACCGATGGAGTGTCACGTATGAACAGACATGAAATTTGAGGCCTATGGCGATCACTAGATGCGGCTGAATAATACGAAAACGCGTATTTGACACGTATTTGTAGCTTATTTTACTGAGTTTGTTCCAAATCTGAAATGGTGATGCACAGGTGTTTCTCGGGGACCGATGGAGTGTCACGTATGAACAGACATGAAATTTGAGGCCTATGGCGATCACTAGATGCGGCTGAATAATACGAAAACGCGTATTTGACACGTATTTGGAGCTTATTTTACTGAGTTTGTTCCAAATCTGAAATGGTGATGCACAGGTGTTTCTCGGGGACCGATGGAGTGTCACGTATGAACAGACATGAAATTTGAGGCCTACGGCGATCACTAGATGCGGCTGAATAATACGAAAACGCGGTATTTGACACCTAATTGTAGCTTATTTTACTGAGTTTGTTCCAAATCTGAAATGGTGATGCACAGGTGTTTCTCGGGGACCGATGGAGTGTCACGTATGAACAGACATGAAATTTGAGGCCTATGGCGATCACTAGATGCGGCTGAATAATACGAAAACGCGTATTTGACACGTATTTGTAGCTTATTTTACTGAGTTTGTTCCAAATCTGAAATGGTGATGCACAGGTGTTTCTCGGGGACCGATGGAGTGTCACGTATGAACAGACATGAAATTTGAGGCCTACGGCGATCACTAGATGCGGCTGAATAATACGGAAACGCGTATTTGACACGTATTTGGAGCTTATTTTACTGAGTTTGTTCCAAATCTGAAATGGTGATGCACAGGTGTTTCTCGGGGACCGATGGAGTGTCACGTATGAACAGACATGAAATTTGAGGCCTATGGCGATCACTAGATGCGGCTGAATAATACGAAAACGCGTATTTGACACGTATTTGTAGCTTATTTTACTGAGTTTGTTCCAAATCTGAAATGGTGATGCACAGGTGTTTCTCGGGGACCGATGGAGTGTCACGTATGAACAGACATGAAATTTGAGGCCTACGGCGATCACTAGATGCGGCTGAATAATACGAAAACGCGTATTTGACACGTATTTGTAGCTTATTTTACTGAGTTTGTTCCAAATCTGAAATGGTGATGCACAGGTGTTTCTCGGGGACCGATGGAGCGTCACGTATGAACAGACATGCAATTTGAGGCCTATGGCGATCACTAGATGCGGCTGAATAATACGAAAACGCGGTATTTGACACCTAATTGTAGCTTATTTTACTGAGTTTGTTCCAAATCTGAAATGGTGATGCACAGGTGTTTCTCGGGGACCGATGGAGTGTCACGTATGAACAGACATGAAATTTGAGGCCTATGGCGATCACTAGATGCGGCTGAATAATACGAAAACGCGTATTTGACACGTATTTGGAGCTTATTTTACTGAGTTTGTTCCAAATCTGAACTGGTGATGCACAGGTGTTTCTCGGGGACCGATGGAGTGTCACGTATGAACAGACATGAAATTTGAGGCCTACGGCGATCACTAGATGCGGCTGAATAATACGGAAACGCGTATTTGACACGTATTTGGAGCTTATTTTACTGAGTTTGTTCCAAATCTGAAATGGTGATGCACAGGTGTTTCTCGGGGACCGATGGAGCGTCACGTATGAACAGACATGAAATTTGAGGCCTATGGCGATCACTAGATGCGGCTGAATAATACGAAAACGCGGTATTTGACACCTAATTGTAGCTTATTTTACTGAGTTTGTTCCAAATCTGAAATGGTGATGCACAGGTGTTTCTCGGGGACCGATGGAGTGTCACGTATGAACAGACATGAAATTTGAGGCCTATGGCGATCACTAGATGCGGCTGAATAATACGAAAACGCGTATTTGACACGTATTTGTAGCTTATTTTACTGAGTTTGTTCCAAATCTGAAATGGTGATGCACAGGTGTTTCTCGGGGACCGATGGAGTGTCACGTATGAACAGACATGAAATTTGAGGCCTATGGCGATCACTAGATGCGGCTGAATAATACGAAAACGCGTATTTGACACGTATTTGGAGCTTATTTTACTGAGTTTGTTCCAAATCTGAAATGGTGATGCACAGGTGTTTCTCGGGGACCGATGGAGTGTCACGTATGAACAGACATGAAATTTGAGGCCTACGGCGATCACTAGATGCGGCTGAATAATACGAAAACGCGGTATTTGACACCTAATTGTAGCTTATTTTACTGAGTTTGTTCCAAATCTGAAATGGTGATGCACAGGTGTTTCTCGGGGACCGATGGAGTGTCACGTATGAACAGACATGAAATTTGAGGCCTATGGCGATCACTAGATGCGGCTGAATAATACGAAAACGCGTATTTGACACGTATTTGTAGCTTATTTTACTGAGTTTGTTCCAAATCTGAAATGGTGATGCACAGGTGTTTCTCGGGGACCGATGGAGTGTCACGTATGAACAGACATGAAATTTGAGGCCTACGGCGATCACTAGATGCGGCTGAATAATACGGAAACGCGTATTTGACACGTATTTGGAGCTTATTTTACTGAGTTTGTTCCAAATCTGAAATGGTGATGCACAGGTGTTTCTCGGGGACCGATGGAGTGTCACGTATGAACAGACATGAAATTTGAGGCCTATGGCGATCACTAGATGCGGCTGAATAATACGAAAACGCGTATTTGACACGTATTTGTAGCTTATTTTACTGAGTTTGTTCCAAATCTGAAATGGTGATGCACAGGTGTTTCTCGGGGACCGATGGAGTGTCACGTATGAACAGACATGAAATTTGAGGCCTACGGCGATCACTAGATGCGGCTGAATAATACGGAAACGCGTATTTGACACGTATTTGGAGCTTATTTTAGTGAGTTTGTTCCAAATCTGAAATGGTGATGCACAGGTGTTTCTCGGGGACCGATGGAGTGTCACGTATGAACAGACATGAAATTTGAGGCCTATGGCGATCACTAGATGCGGCTGAATAATACGAAAACGCGTATTTGACACGTATTTGTAGCTTATTTTACTGAGTTTGTTCCAAATCTGAAATGGTGATGCACAGGTGTTTCTCGGGGACCGATGGAGTGTCACGTATGAACAGACATGAAATTTGAGGCCTATGGCGATCACTAGATGCGGCTGAATAATACGAAAACGCGTATTTGACACGTATTTGTAGCTTATTTTACTGAGTTTGTTCCAAATCTGAAATGGTGATGCACAGGTGTTTCTCGGGGACCGATGGAGTGTCACGTATGAACAGACATGAAATTTGAGGCCTATGGCGATCACTAGATGCGGCTGAATAATACGAAAACGCGTATTTGACACGTATTTGGAGCTTATTTTACTGAGTTTGTTCCAAATCTGAAATGGTGATGCACAGGTGTTTCTCGGGGACCGATGGAGTGTCACGTATGAACAGACATGAAATTTGAGGCCTATGGCGATCACTAGATGCGGCTGAATAATACGAAAACGCGTATTTGACACGTATTTGGAGCTTATTTTACTGAGTTTGTTCCAAATCTGAAATGGTGATGCACAGGTGTTTCTCGGGGACCGATGGAGTGTCACGTATGAACAGACATGAAATTTGAGGCCTATGGCGATCACTAGATGCGGCTGAATAATACGAAAACGCGTATTTGACACGTATTTGGAGCTTATTTTACTGAGTTTGTTCCAAATCTGAAATGGTGATGCACAGGTGTTTCTCGGGGACCGATGGAGTGTCACGTATGAACAGACATGAAATTTGAGGCCTACGGCGATCACTAGATGCGGCTGAATAATACGGAAACGCGTATTTGACACGTATTTGGAGCTTATTTTACTGAGTTTGTTCCAAATCTGAAATGGTGATGCACAGGTGTTTCTCGGGGACCGATGGAGCGTCACGTATGAACAGACATGAAATTTGAGGCCTATGGCGATCACTAGATGCGGCTGAATAATACGAAAACGCGGTATTTGACACCTAATTGTAGCTTATTTTACTGAGTTTGTTCCAAATCTGAAATGGTGATGCACAGGTGTTTCTCGGGGACCGATGGAGTGTCACGTATGAACAGACATGAAATTTGAGGCCTATGGCGATCACTAGATGCGGCTGAATAATACGAAAACGCGTATTTGACACGTATTTGGAGCTTATTTTACTGAGTTTGTTCCAAATCTGAAATGGTGATGCACAGGTGTTTCTCGGGGACCGATGGAGTGTCACGTATGAACAGACATGAAATTTGAGGCCTATGGCGATCACTAGATGCGGCTGAATAATACGAAAACGCGTATTTGACACGTATTTGGAGCTTATTTTACTGAGTTTGTTCCAAATCTGAAATGGTGATGCACAGGTGTTTCTCGGGGACCGATGGAGTGTCACGTATGAACAGACATGAAATTTGAGGCCTACGGCGATCACTAGATGCGGCTGAATAATACGGAAACGCGTATTTGACACGTATTTGGAGCTTATTTTACTGAGTTTGTTCCAAATCTGAAATGGTGATGCACAGGTGTTTCTCGGGGACCGATGGAGCGTCACGTATGAACAGACATGAAATTTGAGGCCTATGGCGATCACTAGATGCGGCTGAATAATACGAAAACGCGGTATTTGACACCTAATTGTAGCTTATTTTACTGAGTTTGTTCCAAATCTGAAATGGTGATGCACAGGTGTTTCTCGGGGACCGATGGAGTGTCACGTATGAACAGACATGAAATTTGAGGCCTATGGCGATCACTAGATGCGGCTGAATAATACGAAAACGCGTATTTGACACGTATTTGGAGCTTATTTTACTGAGTTTGTTCCAAATCTGAACTGGTGATGCACAGGTGTTTCTCGGGGACCGATGGAGTGTCACGTATGAACAGACATGAAATTTGAGGCCTACGGCGATCACTAGATGCGGCTGAATAATACGGAAACGCGTATTTGACACGTATTTGGAGCTTATTTTACTGAGTTTGTTCCAAATCTGAAATGGTGATGCACAGGTGTTTCTCGGGGACCGATGGAGCGTCACGTATGAACAGACATGAAATTTGAGGCCTATGGCGATCACTAGATGCGGCTGAATAATACGAAAACGCGGTATTTGACACCTAATTGTAGCTTATTTTACTGAGTTTGTTCCAAATCTGAAATGGTGATGCACAGGTGTTTCTCGGGGACCGATGGAGTGTCACGTATGAACAGACATGAAATTTGAGGCCTATGGCGATCACTAGATGCGGCTGAATAATACGAAAACGCGTATTTGACACGTATTTGTAGCTTATTTTACTGAGTTTGTTCCAAATCTGAAATGGTGATGCACAGGTGTTTCTCGGGGACCGATGGAGTGTCACGTATGAACAGACATGAAATTTGAGGCCTATGGCGATCACTAGATGCGGCTGAATAATACGAAAACGCGTATTTGACACGTATTTGGAGCTTATTTTACTGAGTTTGTTCCAAATCTGAAATGGTGATGCACAGGTGTTTCTCGGGGACCGATGGAGTGTCACGTATGAACAGACATGAAATTTGAGGCCTACGGCGATCACTAGATGCGGCTGAATAATACGAAAACGCGGTATTTGACACCTAATTGTAGCTTATTTTACTGAGTTTGTTCCAAATCTGAAATGGTGATGCACAGGTGTTTCTCGGGGACCGATGGAGTGTCACGTATGAACAGACATGAAATTTGAGGCCTATGGCGATCACTAGATGCGGCTGAATAATACGAAAACGCGTATTTGACACGTATTTGTAGCTTATTTTACTGAGTTTGTTCCAAATCTGAAATGGTGATGCACAGGTGTTTCTCGGGGACCGATGGAGTGTCACGTATGAACAGACATGAAATTTGAGGCCTACGGCGATCACTAGATGCGGCTGAATAATACGGAAACGCGTATTTGACACGTATTTGAAGCTTATTTTACTGAGTTTGTTCCAAATCTGAAATGGTGATGCACAGGTGTTTCTCGGGGACCGATGGAGTGTCACGTATGAACAGACATGAAATTTGAGGCCTATGGCGATCACTAGATGCGGCTGAATAATACGAAAACGCGTATTTGACACGTATTTGTAGCTTATTTTACTGAGTTTGTTCCAAATCTGAAATGGTGATGCACAGGTGTTTCTCGGGGACCGATGGAGTGTCACGTATGAACAGACATGAAATTTGAGGCCTATGGCGATCACTAGATGCGGCTGAATAATACGAAAACGCGTACCTATTTGACACGTATTTGTAGCTTATTTTACTGAGTTTGTTCCAAATCTGAAATGGTGATGCACAGGTGTTTCTCGGGGACCGATGGAGTGTCACGTATGAACAGACATGAAATTTGAGGCCTACGGCGATCACTAGATGCGGCTGAATAATACGGAAACGCGTATTTGACACGTATTTGGAGCTTATTTTACTGAGTTTGTTCCAAATCTGAAATGGTGATGCACAGGTGTTTCTCGGGGACCGATGGAGTGTCACGTATGAACAGACATGAAATTTGAGGCCTATGGCGATCACTAGATGCGGCTGAATAATACGAAAACGCGTATTTGACACGTATTTGGAGCTTATTTTACTGAGTTTGTTCCAAATCTGAAATGGTGATGCACAGGTGTTTCTCGGGGACCGATGGAGTGTCACGTATGAACAGACATGAAATTTGAGGCCTATGGCGATCACTAGATGCGGCTGAATAATACGAAAACGCGTATTTGACACGTATTTGGAGCTTATTTTACTGAGTTTGTTCCAAATCTGAAATGGTGATGCACAGGTGTTTCTCGGTGACCGATGGAGTGTCACGTATGAACAGACATGAAATTTGAGGCCTACGGCGATCACTAGATGCGGCTGAATAATACGGAAACGCGTATTTGACACGTATTTGGAGCTTATTTTACTGAGTTTGTTCCAAATCTGAAATGGTGATGCACAGGTGTTTCTCGGGGACCGATGGAGCGTCACGTATGAACAGACATGAAATTTGAGGCCTATGGCGATCACTAGATGCGGCTGAATAATACGAAAACGCGGTATTTGACACCTAATTGTAGCTTATTTTACTGAGTTTGTTCCAAATCTGAAATGGTGATGCACAGGTGTTTCTCGGGGACCCATGGAGTGTCACGTATGAACAGACATGAAATTTGAGGCCTACGGCGATCACTAGATGCGGCTGAATAATACGGAAACGCGTATTTGACACGTATTTGGAGCTTATTTTACTGAGTTTGTTCCAAATCTGAAATGGTGATGCACAGGTGTTTCTCGGGGACCGATGGAGTGTCACGTATGAACAGACATGAAATTTGAGGCCTATGGCGATCACTAGATGCGGCTGAATAATACGAAAACGCGTATTTGACACGTATTTGTAGCTTATTTTACTGAGTTTGTTCCAAATCTGAAATGGTGATGCACAGGTGTTTCTCGGGGACCGATGGAGTGTCACGTATGAACAGACATGAAATTTGAGGCCTATGGCGATCACTAGATGCGGCTGAATAATACGAAAACGCGGTATTTGACACCTAATTGTAGCTTATTTTACTGAGTTTGTTCCAAATCTGAAATGGTGATGCACAGGTGTTTCTCGGGGACCGATGGAGTGTCACGTATGAACAGACATGAAATTTGAGGCCTATGGAGATCACTAGATGCGGCTGAATAATACGAAAACGCGTATTTGACACGTATTTGTAGCTTATTTTACTGAGTTTGTTCCAAATCTGAAATGGTGATGCACAGGTGTTTCTCGGGGACCGATGGAGTGTCACGTATGAACAGACATGAAATTTGAGGCCTACGGCGATCACTAGATGCGGCTGAATAATACGGAAACGCGTATTTGACACGTATTTGGAGCTTATTTTACTGAGTTTGTTCCAAATCTGAAATGGTGATGCACAGGTGTTTCTCGGGGACCGATGGAGCGTCACGTATGAACAGACATGAAATTTGAGGCCTATGGCGATCACTAGATGCGGCTGAATAATACGAAAACGCGGTATTTGACACCTAATTGTAGCTTATTTTACTGAGTTTGTTCCAAATCTGAAATGGTGATGCACAGGTGTTTCTCGGGGACCGATGGAGTGTCACGTATGAACAGACATGAAATTTGAGGCCTATGGCGATCACTAGATGCGGCTGAATAATACGAAAACGCGTATTTGACACGTATTTGTAGCTTATTTTACTGAGTTTGTTCCAAATCTGAAATGGTGATGCACAGGTGTTTCTCGGGGACCGATGGAGTGTCACGTATGAACAGACATGAAATTTGAGGCCTACGGCGATCACTAGATGCGGCTGAATAATACGGAAACGCGTATTTGACACGTATTTGGAGCTTATTTTACTGAGTTTGTTCCAAATCTGAAATGGTGATGCACAGGTGTTTCTCGGGGACCGATGGAGTGTCACGTATGAACAGACATGAAATTTGAGGCCTATGGCGATCACTAGATGCGGCAGAATAATACGAAAACGCGTATTTGACACGTATTTGTAGCTTATTTTACTGAGTTTGTTCCAAATCTGAAATGGTGATGCACAGGTGTTTCTCGGGGACCGATGGAGCGTCACGTATGAACAGACATGAAATTTGAGGCCTATGGCGATCACTAGATGCGGCTGAATAATACGAAAACGCGGTATTTGACACCTAATTGTAGCTTATTTTACTGAGTTTGTTCCAAATCTGAAATGGTGATGCACAGGTGTTTCTCGGGGACCGATGGAGTGTCACGTATGAACAGACATGAAATTTGAGGCCTATGGCGATCACTAGATGCGGCTGAATAATACGAAAACGCGTATTTGACACGTATTTGGAGCTTATTTTACTGAGTTTGTTCCAAATCTGAAATGGTGATGCACAGGTGTTTCTCGGGGACCGATGGAGTGTCACGTATGAACAGACATGAAATTTGAGGCCTATGGCGATCACTAGATGCGGCTGAATAATACGAAAACGCGTATTTGACACGTATTTGTAGCTTATTTTACTGAGTTTGTTCCAAATCTGAAATGGTGATGCACAGGTGTTTCTCGGGGACCGATGGAGTGTCACGTATGAACAGACATGAAATTTGAGGCCTACGGCGATCACTAGATGCGGCTGAATAATACGGAAACGCGTATTTGACACGTATTTGGAGCTTATTTTACTGAGTTTGTTCCAAATCTGAAATGGTGATGCACAGGTGTTTCTCGGGGACCGATGGAGCGTCACGTATGAACAGACATGAAATTTGAGGCCTATGGCGATCACTAGATGCGGCTGAATAATACGAAAACGCGTATTTGACACGTATTTGGAGCTTATTTTACTGAGTTTGTTCCAAATCTGAAATGGTGATGCACAGGTGTTTCTCGGGGACCGATGGAGTGTCACGTATGAACAGACATGAAATTTGAGGCCTACGGCGATCACTAGATGCGGCTGAATAATACGAAAACGCGGTATTTGACACCTAATTGTAGCTTATTTTACTGAGTTTGTTCCAAATCTGAAATGGTGATGCACAGGTGTTTCTCGGGGACCGATGGAGTGTCACGTATGAACAGACATGAAATTTGAGGCCTATGGCGATCACTAGATGCGGCTGAATAATACGAAAACGCGTATTTGACACGTATTTGTAGCTTATTTTACTGAGTTTGTTCCAAATCTGAAATGGTGATGCACAGGTGTTTCTCGGGGACCGATGGAGTGTCACGTATGAACAGACATGAAATTTGAGGCCTACGGCGATCACTAGATGCGGCTGAATAATACGGAAACGCGTATTTGACACGTATTTGGAGCTTATTTTACTGAGTTTGTTCCAAATCTGAAATGGTGATGCACAGGTGTTTCTCGGGGACCGATGGAGTGTCACGTATGAACAGACATGAAATTTGAGGCCTATGGCGATCACTAGATGCGGCTGAATAATACGAAAACGCGTATTTGACACGTATTTGTAGCTTATTTTACTGAGTTTGTTCCAAATCTGAAATGGTGATGCACAGGTGTTTCTCGGGGACCGATGGAGTGTCACGTATGAACAGACATGAAATTTGAGGCCTACGGCGATCACTAGATGCGGCTGAATAATACGGAAACGCGTATTTGACACGTATTTGGAGCTTATTTTAGTGAGTTTGTTCCAAATCTGAAATGGTGATGCACAGGTGTTTCTCGGGGACCGATGGAGTGTCACGTATGAACAGACATGAAATTTGAGGCCTATGGCGATCACTAGATGCGGCTGAATAATACGAAAACGCGTATTTGACACGTATTTGTAGCTTATTTTACTGAGTTTGTTCCAAATCTGAAATGGTGATGCACAGGTGTTTCTCGGGGACCGATGGAGTGTCACGTATGAACAGACATGAAATTTGAGGCCTATGGCGATCACTAGATGCGGCTGAATAATACGAAAACGCGTATTTGACACGTATTTGTAGCTTATTTTACTGAGTTTGTTCCAAATCTGAAATGGTGATGCACAGGTGTTTCTCGGGGACCGATGGAGTGTCACGTATGAACAGACATGAAATTTGAGGCCTATGGCGATCACTAGATGCGGCTGAATAATACGAAAACGCGTATTTGACACGTATTTGGAGCTTATTTTACTGAGTTTGTTCCAAATCTGAAATGGTGATGCACAGGTGTTTCTCGGGGACCGATGGAGTGTCACGTATGAACAGACATGAAATTTGAGGCCTATGGCGATCACTAGATGCGGCTGAATAATACGAAAACGCGTATTTGACACGTATTTGGAGCTTATTTTACTGAGTTTGTTCCAAATCTGAAATGGTGATGCACAGGTGTTTCTCGGGGACCGATGGAGTGTCACGTATGAACAGACATGAAATTTGAGGCCTATGGCGATCACTAGATGCGGCTGAATAATACGAAAACGCGTATTTGACACGTATTTGGAGCTTATTTTACTGAGTTTGTTCCAAATCTGAAATGGTGATGCACAGGTGTTTCTCGGGGACCGATGGAGTGTCACGTATGAACAGACATGAAATTTGAGGCCTACGGCGATCACTAGATGCGGCTGAATAATACGGAAACGCGTATTTGACACGTATTTGGAGCTTATTTTACTGAGTTTGTTCCAAATCTGAAATGGTGATGCACAGGTGTTTCTCGGGGACCGATGGAGCGTCACGTATGAACAGACATGAAATTTGAGGCCTATGGCGATCACTAGATGCGGCTGAATAATACGAAAACGCGGTATTTGACACCTAATTGTAGCTTATTTTACTGAGTTTGTTCCAAATCTGAAATGGTGATGCACAGGTGTTTCTCGGGGACCGATGGAGTGTCACGTATGAACAGACATGAAATTTGAGGCCTATGGCGATCACTAGATGCGGCTGAATAATACGAAAACGCGTATTTGACACGTATTTGGAGCTTATTTTACTGAGTTTGTTCCAAATCTGAAATGGTGATGCACAGGTGTTTCTCGGGGACCGATGGAGTGTCACGTATGAACAGACATGAAATTTGAGGCCTATGGCGATCACTAGATGCGGCTGAATAATACGAAAACGCGTATTTGACACGTATTTGGAGCTTATTTTACTGAGTTTGTTCCAAATCTGAAATGGTGATGCACAGGTGTTTCTCGGGGACCGATGGAGTGTCACGTATGAACAGACATGAAATTTGAGGCCTACGGCGATCACTAGATGCGGCTGAATAATACGGAAACGCGTATTTGACACGTATTTGGAGCTTATTTTACTGAGTTTGTTCCAAATCTGAAATGGTGATGCACAGGTGTTTCTCGGGGACCGATGGAGCGTCACGTATGAACAGACATGAAATTTGAGGCCTATGGCGATCACTAGATGCGGCTGAATAATACGAAAACGCGGTATTTGACACCTAATTGTAGCTTATTTTACTGAGTTTGTTCCAAATCTGAAATGGTGATGCACAGGTGTTTCTCGGGGACCGATGGAGTGTCACGTATGAACAGACATGAAATTTGAGGCCTATGGCGATCACTAGATGCGGCTGAATAATACGAAAACGCGTATTTGACACGTATTTGGAGCTTATTTTACTGAGTTTGTTCCAAATCTGAACTGGTGATGCACAGGTGTTTCTCGGGGACCGATGGAGTGTCACGTATGAACAGACATGAAATTTGAGGCCTACGGCGATCACTAGATGCGGCTGAATAATACGGAAACGCGTATTTGACACGTATTTGGAGCTTATTTTACTGAGTTTGTTCCAAATCTGAAATGGTGATGCACAGGTGTTTCTCGGGGACCGATGGAGCGTCACGTATGAACAGACATGAAATTTGAGGCCTATGGCGATCACTAGATGCGGCTGAATAATACGAAAACGCGGTATTTGACACCTAATTGTAGCTTATTTTACTGAGTTTGTTCCAAATCTGAAATGGTGATGCACAGGTGTTTCTCGGGGACCGATGGAGTGTCACGTATGAACAGACATGAAATTTGAGGCCTATGGCGATCACTAGATGCGGCTGAATAATACGAAAACGCGTATTTGACACGTATTTGTAGCTTATTTTACTGAGTTTGTTCCAAATCTGAAATGGTGATGCACAGGTGTTTCTCGGGGACCGATGGAGTGTCACGTATGAACAGACATGAAATTTGAGGCCTATGGCGATCACTAGATGCGGCTGAATAATACGAAAACGCGTATTTGACACGTATTTGGAGCTTATTTTACTGAGTTTGTTCCAAATCTGAAATGGTGATGCACAGGTGTTTCTCGGGGACCGATGGAGTGTCACGTATGAACAGACATGAAATTTGAGGCCTACGGCGATCACTAGATGCGGCTGAATAATACGAAAACGCGGTATTTGACACCTAATTGTAGCTTATTTTACTGAGTTTGTTCCAAATCTGAAATGGTGATGCACAGGTGTTTCTCGGGGACCGATGGAGTGTCACGTATGAACAGACATGAAATTTGAGGCCTATGGCGATCACTAGATGCGGCTGAATAATACGAAAACGCGTATTTGACACGTATTTGTAGCTTATTTTACTGAGTTTGTTCCAAATCTGAAATGGTGATGCACAGGTGTTTCTCGGGGACCGATGGAGTGTCACGTATGAACAGACATGAAATTTGAGGCCTACGGCGATCACTAGATGCGGCTGAATAATACGGAAACGCGTATTTGACACGTATTTGAAGCTTATTTTACTGAGTTTGTTCCAAATCTGAAATGGTGATGCACAGGTGTTTCTCGGGGACCGATGGAGTGTCACGTATGAACAGACATGAAATTTGAGGCCTATGGCGATCACTAGATGCGGCTGAATAATACGAAAACGCGTATTTGACACGTATTTGTAGCTTATTTTACTGAGTTTGTTCCAAATCTGAAATGGTGATGCACAGGTGTTTCTCGGGGACCGATGGAGTGTCACGTATGAACAGACATGAAATTTGAGGCCTATGGCGATCACTAGATGCGGCTGAATAATACGAAAACGCGTACCTATTTGACACGTATTTGTAGCTTATTTTACTGAGTTTGTTCCAAATCTGAAATGGTGATGCACAGGTGTTTCTCGGGGACCGATGGAGTGTCACGTATGAACAGACATGAAATTTGAGGCCTACGGCGATCACTAGATGCGGCTGAATAATACGGAAACGCGTATTTGACACGTATTTGGAGCTTATTTTACTGAGTTTGTTCCAAATCTGAAATGGTGATGCACAGGTGTTTCTCGGGGACCGATGGAGTGTCACGTATGAACAGACATGAAATTTGAGGCCTATGGCGATCACTAGATGCGGCTGAATAATACGAAAACGCGTATTTGACACGTATTTGGAGCTTATTTTACTGAGTTTGTTCCAAATCTGAAATGGTGATGCACAGGTGTTTCTCGGGGACCGATGGAGTGTCACGTATGAACAGACATGAAATTTGAGGCCTATGGCGATCACTAGATGCGGCTGAATAATACGAAAACGCGTATTTGACACGTATTTGGAGCTTATTTTACTGAGTTTGTTCCAAATCTGAAATGGTGATGCACAGGTGTTTCTCGGTGACCGATGGAGTGTCACGTATGAACAGACATGAAATTTGAGGCCTACGGCGATCACTAGATGCGGCTGAATAATACGGAAACGCGTATTTGACACGTATTTGGAGCTTATTTTACTGAGTTTGTTCCAAATCTGAAATGGTGATGCACAGGTGTTTCTCGGGGACCGATGGAGCGTCACGTATGAACAGACATGAAATTTGAGGCCTATGGCGATCACTAGATGCGGCTGAATAATACGAAAACGCGGTATTTGACACCTAATTGTAGCTTATTTTACTGAGTTTGTTCCAAATCTGAAATGGTGATGCACAGGTGTTTCTCGGGGACCCATGGAGTGTCACGTATGAACAGACATGAAATTTGAGGCCTACGGCGATCACTAGATGCGGCTGAATAATACGGAAACGCGTATTTGACACGTATTTGGAGCTTATTTTACTGAGTTTGTTCCAAATCTGAAATGGTGATGCACAGGTGTTTCTCGGGGACCGATGGAGTGTCACGTATGAACAGACATGAAATTTGAGGCCTATGGCGATCACTAGATGCGGCTGAATAATACGAAAACGCGTATTTGACACGTATTTGTAGCTTATTTTACTGAGTTTGTTCCAAATCTGAAATGGTGATGCACAGGTGTTTCTCGGGGACCGATGGAGTGTCACGTATGAACAGACATGAAATTTGAGGCCTATGGCGATCACTAGATGCGGCTGAATAATACGAAAACGCGGTATTTGACACCTAATTGTAGCTTATTTTACTGAGTTTGTTCCAAATCTGAAATGGTGATGCACAGGTGTTTCTCGGGGACCGATGGAGTGTCACGTATGAACAGACATGAAATTTGAGGCCTATGGAGATCACTAGATGCGGCTGAATAATACGAAAACGCGTATTTGACACGTATTTGTAGCTTATTTTACTGAGTTTGTTCCAAATCTGAAATGGTGATGCACAGGTGTTTCTCGGGGACCGATGGAGTGTCACGTATGAACAGACATGAAATTTGAGGCCTACGGCGATCACTAGATGCGGCTGAATAATACGGAAACGCGTATTTGACACGTATTTGGAGCTTATTTTACTGAGTTTGTTCCAAATCTGAAATGGTGATGCACAGGTGTTTCTCGGGGACCGATGGAGCGTCACGTATGAACAGACATGAAATTTGAGGCCTATGGCGATCACTAGATGCGGCTGAATAATACGAAAACGCGGTATTTGACACCTAATTGTAGCTTATTTTACTGAGTTTGTTCCAAATCTGAAATGGTGATGCACAGGTGTTTCTCGGGGACCGATGGAGTGTCACGTATGAACAGACATGAAATTTGAGGCCTATGGCGATCACTAGATGCGGCTGAATAATACGAAAACGCGTATTTGACACGTATTTGTAGCTTATTTTACTGAGTTTGTTCCAAATCTGAAATGGTGATGCACAGGTGTTTCTCGGGGACCGATGGAGTGTCACGTATGAACAGACATGAAATTTGAGGCCTACGGCGATCACTAGATGCGGCTGAATAATACGGAAACGCGTATTTGACACGTATTTGGAGCTTATTTTACTGAGTTTGTTCCAAATCTGAAATGGTGATGCACAGGTGTTTCTCGGGGACCGATGGAGTGTCACGTATGAACAGACATGAAATTTGAGGCCTATGGCGATCACTAGATGCGGCAGAATAATACGAAAACGCGTATTTGACACGTATTTGTAGCTTATTTTACTGAGTTTGTTCCAAATCTGAAATGGTGATGCACAGGTGTTTCTCGGGGACCGATGGAGCGTCACGTATGAACAGACATGAAATTTGAGGCCTATGGCGATCACTAGATGCGGCTGAATAATACGAAAACGCGGTATTTGACACCTAATTGTAGCTTATTTTACTGAGTTTGTTCCAAATCTGAAATGGTGATGCACAGGTGTTTCTCGGGGACCGATGGAGTGTCACGTATGAACAGACATGAAATTTGAGGCCTATGGCGATCACTAGATGCGGCTGAATAATACGAAAACGCGTATTTGACACGTATTTGGAGCTTATTTTACTGAGTTTGTTCCAAATCTGAAATGGTGATGCACAGGTGTTTCTCGGGGACCGATGGAGTGTCACGTATGAACAGACATGAAATTTGAGGCCTATGGCGATCACTAGATGCGGCTGAATAATACGAAAACGCGTATTTGACACGTATTTGTAGCTTATTTTACTGAGTTTGTTCCAAATCTGAAATGGTGATGCACAGGTGTTTCTCGGGGACCGATGGAGTGTCACGTATGAACAGACATGAAATTTGAGGCCTACGGCGATCACTAGATGCGGCTGAATAATACGGAAACGCGTATTTGACACGTATTTGGAGCTTATTTTACTGAGTTTGTTCCAAATCTGAAATGGTGATGCACAGGTGTTTCTCGGGGACCGATGGAGCGTCACGTATGAACAGACATGAAATTTGAGGCCTATGGCGATCACTAGATGCGGCTGAATAATACGAAAACGCGGTATTTGACACCTAATTGTAGCTTATTTTACTGAGTTTGTTCCAAATCTGAAATGGTGATGCACAGGTGTTTCTCGGGGACCGATGGAGTGTCACGTATGAACAGACATGAAATTTGAGGCCTATGGCGATCACTAGATGCGGCTGAATAATACGAAAACGCGTATTTGACACGTATTTGTAGCTTATTTTACTGAGTTTGTTCCAAATCTGAAATGGTGATGCACAGGTGTTTCTCGGGGACCGATGGAGTGTCACGTATGAACAGACATGAAATTTGATGCCTACGGCGATCACTTGATGCGGCTGAATAATACGGAAACGCGTATTTGACACGTATTTGGAGCTTATTTTACTGAGTTTGTTCCAAATCTGAAATGGTGATGCACAGGTGTTTCTCGGGGACCGATGGAGCGTCACGTATGAACAGACATGAAATTTGAGGCCTATGGCGATCACTAGATGCGGCTGAATAATACGAAAACGCGGTATTTGACACCTAATTGTAGCTTATTTTACTGAGTTTGTTCCAAATCTGAAATGGTGATGCACAGGTGTTTCTCGGGGACCGATGGAGTGTCACGTATGAACAGACATGAAATTTGAGGCCTACGGCGATCACTAGATGCGGCTGAATAATACGGAAACGCGTATTTGACACGTATTTGGAGCTTATTTTACTGAGTTTGTTCCAAATCTGAAATGGTGATGCACAGGTGTTTCTCGGGGACCGATGGAGCGTCACGTATGAACAGACATGAAATTTGAGGCCTATGGCGATCACTAGATGCGGCTGAATAATACGAAAACGCGGTATTTGACACCTAATTGTAGCTTATTTTACTGAGTTTGTTCCAAATCTGAAATGGTGATGCACAGGTGTTTCTCGGGGACCGATGGAGTGTCACGTATGAACAGACATGAAATTTGAGGCCTATGGCGATCACTAGATGCGGCTGAATAATACGAAAACGCGTATTTGACACGTATTTGTAGCTTATTTTACTGAGTTTGTTCCAAATCTGAAATGGTGATGCACAGGTGTTTCTCGGGGACCGATGGAGTGTCACGTATGAACAGACATGAAATTTGAGGCCTACGGCGATCACTAGATGCGGCTGAATAATACGGAAACGCGTATTTGACACCTATTTGGAGCTTATTTTACTGAGTTTGTTCCAAATCTGAAATGGTGATGCACAGGTGTTTCTCGGGGACCGATGGAGTGTCACGTATGAACAGACATGAAATTTGAGGCCTATGGCGATCACTAGATGCGGCTGAATAATACGAAAACGCGTATTTGACACGTATTTGTAGCTTATTTTACTGAGTTTGTTCCAAATCTGAAATGGTGATGCACAGGTGTTTCTCGGGGACCGATGGAGCGTCACGTATGAACAGACATGAAATTTGAGGCCTATGGCGATCACTAGATGCGGCTGAATAATACGAAAACGCGGTATTTGACACCTAATTGTAGCTTATTTTACTGAGTTTGTTCCAAATCTGAAATGGTGATGCACAGGTGTTTCTCGGGGACCGATGGAGTGTCACGTATGAACAGACATGAAATTTGAGGCCTATGGCGATCACTAGATGCGGCTGAATAATACGAAAACGCGTATTTGACACGTATTTGTAGCTTATTTTACTGAGTTTGTTCCAAATCTGAAATGGTGATGCACAGGTGTTTCTCGGGGACCGATGGAGTGTCACGTATGAACAGACATGAAATTTGAGGCCTACGGCGATCACTAGATGCGGCTGAATAATACGGAAACGCGTATTTGACACGTATTTGGAGCTTATTTTACTGAGTTTGTTCCAAATCTGAAATGGTGATGCACAGGTGTTTCTCGGGGACCGATGGAGCGTCACGTATGAACAGACATGAAATTTGAGGCCTATGGCGATCACTAGATGCGGCTGAATAATACGAAAACGCGGTATTTGACACCTAATTGTAGCTTATTTTACTGAGTTTGTTCCAAATCTGAAATGGTGATGCACAGGTGTTTCTCGGGGACCGATGGAGTGTCACGTATGAACAGACATGAAATTTGAGGCCTATGGCGATCACTAGATGCGGCTGAATAATACGAAAACGCGTATTTGACACGTATTTGTAGCTTATTTTACTGAGTTTGTTCCAAATCTGAAATGGTGATGCACAGGTGTTTCTCGGGGACCGATGGAGCGTCACGTATGAACCGACATGAAATTTGAGGCCTATGGCGATCACTAGATGCGGCTGAATAATACGAAAACGCGGTATTTGACACCTAATTGTAGCTTATTTTACTGAGTTTGTTCCAAATCTGAAATGGTGATGCACAGGTGTTTCTCGGGGACCGATGGAGTGTCACGTATGAACAGACATGAAATTTGAGGCCTATGGCGATCACTAGATGCGGCTGAATAATACGAAAACGCGTATTTGACACGTATTTGGAGCTTATTTTACTGAGTTTGTTCCAAATCTGAAATGGTGATGCACAGGTGTTTCTCGGGGACCGATGGAGTGTCACGTATGAACAGACATGAAATTTGAGGCCTACGGCGATCACTAGATGCGGCTGAATAATACGGAAACGCGTATTTGACACGTATTTGTAGCTTATTTTACTGAGTTTGTTCCAAATCTGAAATGGTGATGCACAGGTGTTTCTCGGGGACCGATGGAGCGTCACGTATGAACAGACATGAAATTTGAGGCCTATGGCGATCACTAGATGCGGCTGAATAATACGAAAACGCGGTATTTGACACCTAATTGTAGCTTATTTTACTGAGTTTGTTCCAAATCTGAAATGGTGATGCACAGGTGTTTCTCGGGGACCGATGGAGTGTCACGTATGAACAGACATGAAATTTGAGGCCTATGGCGATCACTAGATGCGGCTGAATAATACGAAAACGCGTATTTGACACGTATTTGGAGCTTATTTTACTGAGTTTGTTCCAAATCTGAAATGGTGATGCACAGGTGTTTCTCGGGGACCGATGGAGTGTCACGTATGAACAGACATGAAATTTGAGGCCTACGGCGATCACTAGATGCGGCTGAATAATACGGAAACGCGTATTTGACACGTATTTGTAGCTTATTTTACTGAGTTTGTTCCAAATCTGAAATGGTGATGCACAGGTGTTTCTCGGGGACCGATGGAGCGTCACGTATGAACAGACATGAAATTTGAGGCCTATGGCGATCACTAGATGCGGCTGAATAATACGAAAACGCGGTATTTGACACCTAATTGTAGCTTATTTTACTGAGTTTGTTCCAAATCTGAAATGGTGATGCACAGGTGTTTCTCGGGGACCGATGGAGTGTCACGTATGAACAGACATGAAATTTGAGGCCTATGGCGATCACTAGATGCGGCTGAATAATACGAAAACGCGTATTTGACACGTATTTGGAGCTTATTTTACTGAGTTTGTTCCAAATCTGAAATGGTGATGCACAGGTGTTTCTCGGGGACCGATGGAGTGTCACGTATGAACAGACATGAAATTTGAGGCCTACGGCGATCACTAGATGCGGCTGAATAATACGGAAACGCGTATTTGACACGTATTTGTAGCTTATTTTACTGAGTTTGTTCCAAATCTGAAATGGTGATGCACAGGTGTTTCTCGGGGACCGATGGAGCGTCACGTATGAACAGACATGAAATTTGAGGCCTATGGCGATCACTAGATGCGGCTGAATAATACGAAAACGCGGTATTTGACACCTAATTGTAGCTTATTTTACTGAGTTTGTTCCAAATCTGAAATGGTGATGCACAGGTGTTTCTCGGGGACCGATGGAGTGTCACGTATGAACAGACATGAAATTTGAGGCCTATGGCGATCACTAGATGCGGCTGAATAATACGAAAACGCGTATTTGACACGTATTTGGAGCTTATTTTACTGAGTTTGTTCCAAATCTGAAATGGTGATGCACAGGTGTTTCTCGGGGACCGATGGAGTGTCACGTATGAACAGACATGAAATTTGAGGCCTACGGCGATCACTAGATGCGGCTGAATAATACGGAAACGCGTATTTGACACGTATTTGTAGCTTATTTTACTGAGTTTGTTCCAAATCTGAAATGGTGATGCACAGGTGTTTCTCGGGGACCGATGGAGCGTCACGTATGAACAGACATGAAATTTGAGGCCTATGGCGATCACTAGATGCGGCTGAATAATACGAAAACGCGGTATTTGACACCTAATTGTAGCTTATTTTACTGAGTTTGTTCCAAATCTGAAATGGTGATGCACAGGTGTTTCTCGGGGACCGATGGAGTGTCACGTATGAACACACATGAAATTTGAGGCCTATGGCGATCACTAGATGCGGCTGAATAATACGAAAACGCGTATTTGACACGTATTTGTAGCTTATTTTACTGAGTTTGTTCCAAATCTGAAATGGTGATGCACAGGTGTTTCTCGGGGACCGATGGAGTGTCACGTATGAACAGACATGAAATTTGAGGCCTACGGCGATCACTAGATGCGGCTGAATAATACGGAAACGCGTATTTGACACGTATTTGGAGCTTATTTTACTGAGTTTGTTCCAAATCTGAAATGGTGATGCACAGGTGTTTCTCGGGGACCGATGGAGCGTCACGTATGAACAGACATGAAATTTGAGGCCTATGGCGATCACTAGATGCGGCTGAATAATACGAAAACGCGGTATTTGACACCTAATTGTAGCTTATTTTACTGAGTTTGTTCCAAATCTGAAATGGTGATGCACAGGTGTTTCTCGGGGACCGATGGAGTGTCACGTATGAACAGACATGAAATTTGAGGCCTATGGCGATCACTAGATGCGGCTGAATAATACGAAAACGCGTATTTGACACGTATTTGTAGCTTATTTTACTGAGTTTGTTCCAAATCTGAAATGGTGATGCACAGGTGTTTCTCGGGGACCGATGGAGTGTCACGTATGAACAGACATGAAATTTGAGGCCTACGGCGATCACTAGATGCGGCTGAATAATACGGAAACGCGTATTTGACACGTATTAGGAGCTTATTTTACTGAGTTTGTTCCAAATCTGAAATGGTGATGCACAGGTGTTTCTCGGGGACCGATGGAGCGTCACGTATGAACAGACATGAAATTTGAGGCCTATGGCGATCACTAGATGCGGCTGAATAATACGAAAACGCGGTATTTGACACCTAATTGTAGCTTATTTTACTGAGTTTGTTCCAAATCTGAAATGGTGATGCACAGGTGTTTCTCGGGGACCGATGGAGTGTCACGTATGAACAGACATGAAATTTGAGGCCTATGGCGATCACTAGATGCGGCTGAATAATACGAAAACGCGTATTTGACACGTATTTGTAGCTTATTTTACTGAGTTTGTTCCAAATCTGAAATGGTGATGCACAGGTGTTTCTCGGGGACCGATGGAGTGTCACGTATGAACAGACATGAAATTTGAGGCCTACGGCGATCACTAGATGCGGCTGAATAATACGGAAACGCGTATTTGACACGTATTTGGAGCTTATTTTACTGAGTTTGTTCCAAATCTGAAATGGTGATGCACAGGTGTTTCTCGGGGACCGATGGAGTGTCACGTATGAACAGACATGAAATTTGAGGCCTACGGCGATCACTAGATGCGGCTGAATAATACGGAAACGCGTATTTGACACGTATTTGGAGCTTATTTTACTGAGTTTGTTCCAAATCTGAAATGGTGATGCACAGGTGTTTCTCGGGGACCGATGGAGCGTCACGTATGAACAGACATGAAATTTGAGGCCTACGGCGATCACTAGATGCGGCTGAATAATACGGAAACGCGTATTTGACACGTATTTGTAGCTTATTTTACTGAGTTTGTTCCAAATCTGAAATGGTGATGCACAGGTGTTTCTCGGGGACCGATGGAGTGTCACGTATGAACAGACATGAAATTTGAGGCCTACGGCGATCACTAGATGCGGCTGAATAATACGGAAACGCGTATTTGAAACGTATTTGGAGCTTATTTTACTGAGTTTGTTCCAAATCTGAAATGGTGATGCACAGGTGTTTCTTGGGGACCGATGGAGTGTCACGTATGAACAGACATGAAATTTGAGGCCTATGGCGATCACTAGATGCGGCTGAATAATACGAAAACGCGTATTTGACACGTATTTGTAGCTTATTTTACTGAGTTTGTTCCAAATCTGAAATGGTGATGCACAGGTGTTTCTCGGGGACCGATGGAGCGTCACGTATGAACAGACATGAAATTTGAGGCCTATGGCGATCACTAGATGCGGCTGAATAATACGAAAACGCGGTATTTGACACCTAATTGTAGCTTATTTTACTGAGTTTGTTCCAAATCTGAAATGGTGATGCACAGGTGTTTCTCGGGGACCGATGGAGTGTCACGTATGAACAGACATGAAATTTGAGGCCTATGGCGATCACTAGATGCGGCTGAATAATACGAAAACGCGTATTTGACACGTATTTGTAGCTTATTTTACTGAGTTTGTTCCAAATCTGAAATGGTGATGCACAGGTGTTTCTCGGGGACCGATGGAGTGTCACGTATGAACAGACATGAAATTTGAGGCCTACGGCGATCACTAGATGCGGCTGAATAATACGGAAACGGGTATTTGACACGTATTTGGAGCTTATTTTACTGAGTTTGTTCCAAATCTGAAATGGTGATGCACAGGTGTTTCTCGGGGACCGATGGAGTGTCACGTATGAACAGACATGAAATTTGAGGCCTATGGCGATCACTAGATGCGGCTGAATAATACGAAAACGCGGTATTTGACACCTAATTGTAGCTTATTTTACTGAGTTTGTTCCAAATCTGAAATGGTGATGCACAGGTGTTTCTCGGGGACCGATGGAGTGTCACGTATGAACAGACATGAAATTTGAGGCCTATGGCGATCACTAGATGCGGCTGAATAATACGAAAACGCGTATTTGACACGTATTTGTAGCTTATTTTACTGAGTTTGTTCCAAATCTGAAATGGTGATGCACAGGTGTTTCTCGGGGACCGATGGAGCGTCACGTATGAACAGACATGAAATTTGAGGCCTATGGCGATCACTAGATGCGGCTGAATAATACGAAAACGCGGTATTTGACACCTAATTGTAGCTTATTTTACTGAGTTTGTTCCAAATCTGAAATGGTGATGCACAGGTGTTTCTCGGGGACCGATGGAGTGTCACGTATGAACAGACATGAAATTTGAGGCCTATGGCGATCACTAGATGCGGCTGAATAATACGAAAACGCGTATTTGACACGTATTTGGAGCTTATTTTACTGAGTTTGTTCCAAATCTGAAATGGTGATGCACAGGTGTTTCTCGGGGACCGATGGAGTGTCACGTATGAACAGACATGAAATTTGAGGCCTACGGCGATCACTAGATGCGGCTGAATAATACGGAAACGCGTATTTGACACGTATTTGTAGCTTATTTTACTGAGTTTGTTCCAAATCTGAAATGGTGATGCACAGGTGTTTCTCGGGGACCGATGGAGCGTCACGTATGAACAGACATGAAATTTGAGGCCTATGGCGATCACTAGATGCGGCTGAATAATACGAAAACGCGGTATTTGACACCTAATTGTAGCTTATTTTACTGAGTTTGTTCCAAATCTGAAATGGTGATGCACAGGTGTTTCTCGGGGACCGATGGAGTGTCACGTATGAACAGACATGAAATTTGAGGCCTATGGCGATCACTAGATGCGGCTGAATAATACGAAAACGCGTATTTGACACGTATTTGTAGCTTATTTTACTGAGTTTGTTCCAAATCTGAAATGGTGATGCACAGGTGTTTCTCGGGGACCGATGGAGTGTCACGTATGAACAGACATGAAATTTGAGGCCTACGGCGATCACTAGATGCGGCTGAATAATACGGAAACGCGTATTTGACACGTATTTGGAGCTTATTTTACTGAGTTTGTTCCAAATCTGAAATGGTGATGCACAGGTGTTTCTCGGGGACCGATGGAGCGTCACGTATGAACAGACATGAAATTTGAGGCCTATGGCGATCACTAGATGCGGCTGAATAATACGAAAACGCGGTATTTGACACCTAATTGTAGCTTATTTTACTGAGTTTGTTCCAAATCTGAAATGGTGATGCACAGGTGTTTCTCGGGGACCGATGGAGTGTCACGTATGAACAGACATGAAATTTGAGGCCTATGGCGATCACTAGATGCGGCTGAATAATACGAAAACGCGTATTTGACACGTATTTGTAGCTTATTTTACTGAGTTTGTTCCAAATCTGAAATGGTGATGCACAGGTGTTTCTCGGGGACCGATGGAGCGTCACGTATGAACAGACATGAAATTTGAGGCCTATGGCGATCACTAGATGCGGCTGAATAATACGAAAACGCGTATTTGACACGTATTTGGAGCTTATTTTACTGAGTTTGTTCCAAATCTGAAATGGTGATGCACAGGTGTTTCTCGGGGACCGATGGAGTGTCACGTATGAACAGACATGAAATTTGAGGCCTACGGCGATCACTAGATGCGGCTGAATAATACGGAAACGCGTATTTGACACGTATTTGTAGCTTATTTTACTGAGTTTGTTCCAAATCTGAAATGGTGATGCACAGGTGTTTCTCGGGGACCGATGGAGCGTCACGTATGAACAGACATGAAATTTGAGGCCTATGGCGATCACTAGATGCGGCTGAATAATACGAAAACGCGGTATTTGACACCTAATTGTAGCTTATTTTACTGAGTTTGTTCCAAATCTGAAATGGTGATGCACAGGTGTTTCTCGGGGACCGATGGAGTGTCATGTATGAACAGACATGAAATTTGAGGCCTATGGCGATCACTAGATGCGGCTGAATAATACGAAAACGCGTATTTGACACGTATTTGGAGCTTATTTTACTGAGTTTGTTCCAAATCTGAAATGGTGATGCACAGGTGTTTCTCGGGGACTGATGGAGCGTCACGTATGAACAGACATGAAATTTGAGGCCTATGGCGATCACTAGATGCGGCTGAATAATACGAAAACGCGGTATTTGACACCTAATTGTAGCTTATTTTACTGAGTTTGTTCCAAATCTGAAATGGTGATGCACAGGTGTTTCTCGGGGACCGATGGAGTGTCACGTATGAACAGACATGAAATTTGAGGCCTATGGCGATCACTAGATGCGGCTGAATAATACGAAAACGCGTATTTGACACGTATTTGGAGCTTATTTTACTGAGTTTGTTCCAAATCTGAAATGGTGATGCACAGGTGTTTCTCGGGGACCGATGGAGCGTCACGTATGAACAGACATGAAATTTGAGGCCTATGGCGATCACTAGATGCGGCTGAATAATACGAAAACGCGTATTTGACACGTATTTGTAGCTTATTTTACTGAGTTTGTTCCAAATCTGAAATGGTGATGCACAGGTGTTTCTCGGGGACCGATGGAGTGTCACGTATGAACAGACATGAAATTTGAGGCCTACGGCGATCACTAGATGCGGCTGAATAATACGGAAACGCGTATTTGAAACGTATTTGGAGCTTATTTTACTGAGTTTGTTCCAAATCTGAAATGGTGATGCACAGGTGTTTCTTGGGGACCGATGGAGTGTCACGTATGAACAGACATGAAATTTGAGGCCTATGGCGATCACTAGATGCGGCTGAATAATACGAAAACGCGTATTTGACACGTATTTGTAGCTTATTTTACTGAGTTTGTTCCAAATCTGAAATGGTGATGCACAGGTGTTTCTCGGGGACCGATGGAGCGTCACGTATGAACAGACATGAAATTTGAGGCCTATGGCGATCACTAGATGCGGCTGAATAATACGAAAACGCGGTATTTGACACCTAATTGTAGCTTATTTTACTGAGTTTGTTCCAAATCTGAAATGGTGATGCACAGGTGTTTCTCGGGGACCGATGGAGTGTCACGTATGAACAGACATGAAATTTGAGGCCTATGGCGATCACTAGATGCGGCTGAATAATACGAAAACGCGTATTTGACACGTATTTGTAGCTTATTTTACTGAGTTTGTTCCAAATCTGAAATGGTGATGCACAGGTGTTTCTCGGGGACCGATGGAGTGTCACGTATGAACAGACATGAAATTTGAGGCCTACGGCGATCACTAGATGCGGCTGAATAATACGGAAACGCGTATTTGACACGTATTTGGAGCTTATTTTACTGAGTTTGTTCCAAATCTGAAATGGTGATGCACAGGTGTTTCTCGGGGACCGATGGAGCGTCACGTATGAACAGACATGAAATTTGAGGCCTATGGCGATCACTAGATGCGGCTGAATAATACGAAAACGCGGTATTTGACACCTAATTGTAGCTTATTTTACTGAGTTTGTTCCAAATCTGAAATGGTGATGCACAGGTGTTTCTCGGGGACCGATGGAGTGTCACGTATGAACAGACATGAAATTTGAGGCCTATGGCGATCACTAGATGCGGCTGAATAATACGAAAACGCGTATTTGACACGTATTTGTAGCTTATTTTACTGAGTTTGTTCCAAATCTGAAATGGTGATGCACAGGTGTTTCTCGGGGACCGATGGAGCGTCACGTATGAACAGACATGAAATTTGAGGCCTATGGCGATCACTAGATGCGGCTGAATAATACGAAAACGCGGTATTTGACACCTAATTGTAGCTTATTTTACTGAGTTTGTTCCAAATCTGAAATGGTGATGCACAGGTGTTTCTCGGGGACCGATGGAGTGTCACGTATGAACAGACATGAAATTTGAGGCCTATGGCGATCACTAGATGCGGCTGAATAATACGAAAACGCGTATTTGACACGTATTTGGAGCTTATTTTACTGAGTTTGTTCCAAATCTGAAATGGTGATGCACAGGTGTTTCTCGGGGACCGATGGAGTGTCACGTATGAACAGACATGAAATTTGAGGCCTACGGCGATCACTAGATGCGGCTGAATAATACGGAAACGCGTATTTGACACGTATTTGTAGCTTATTTTACTGAGTTTGTTCCAAATCTGAAATGGTGATGTACAGGTGTTTCTCGGGGACCGATGGAGCGTCACGTATGAACAGACATGAAATTTGAGGCCTATGGCGATCACTAGATGCGGCTGAATAATACGAAAACGCGGTATTTGACACCTAATTGTAGCTTATTTTACTGAGTTTGTTCCAAATCTGAAATGGTGATGCACAGGTGTTTCTCGGGGACCGATGGAGTGTCACGTATGAACAGACATGAAATTTGAGGCCTATGGCGATCACTAGATGCGGCTGAATAATACGAAAACGCGTATTTGACACGTATTTGGAGCTTATTTTACTGAGTTTGTTCCAAATCTGAAATGGTGATGCACAGGTATTTCTCGGGGACCGATGGAGTGTCACGTATGAACAGACATGAAATTTGAGGCCTACGGCGATCACTAGATGCGGCTGAATAATACGGAAACGCGTATTTGACACGTATTTGGAGCTTATTTTACTGAGATTGTTCCAAATCTGAAATGGTGATGCACAGGTGTTTCTCGGGGACCGATGGAGTGTCACGTATGAACAGACATGAAATTTGAGGCCTATGGCGATCACTAGATGCGGCTGAATAATACGAAAACGCGTATTTGACACGTATTTGGAGCTTATTTTACTGAGTTTGTTCCAAATCTGAAATGGTGATGCACAGGTGTTTCTCGGGGACCGATGGAGTGTCACGTATGAACAGACATGAAATTTGAGGCCTATGGCGATCACTAGATGCGGCTGAATAATACGAAAACGCGGTATTTGACACCTAATTGTAGCTTATTTTACTGAGTTTGTTCCAAATCTGAAATGGTGATGCACAGGTGTTTCTCGGGGACCGATGGAGTGTCACGTATGAACAGACATGAAATTTGAGGCCTATGGCGATCACTAGATGCGGCTGAATAATACGAAAACGCGGTATTTGACACCTAATTGTAGCTTATTTTACTGAGTTTGTTCCAAATCTGAAATGGTGATGCACAGGTGTTTCTCGGGGACCGATGGAGTGTCACGTATGAACAGACATGAAATTTGAGGCCTATGGCGATCACTAGATGCGGCTGAATAATACGAAAACGCGTATTTGACACGTATTTGTAGCTTATTTTACTGAGTTTGTTCCAAATCTGAAATGGTGATGCACAGGTGTTTCTCGGGGACCGATGGAGCGTCACGTATGAACAGACATGAAATTTGAGGCCTATGGCGATCACTAGATGCGGCTGAATAATACGAAAACGCGTATTTGACACGTATTTGTAGCTTATTTTACTGAGTTTGTTCCAAATCTGAAATGGTGATGCACAGGTGTTTCTCGGGGACCGATGGAGCGTCACGTATGAACAGACATGAAATTTGAGGCCTATGGCGATCACTAGATGCGGCTGAATAATACGAAAACGCGGTATTTGACACCTAATTGTAGCTTATTTTACTGAGTTTGTTCCAAATCTGAAATGGTGATGCACAGGTGTTTCTCGGGGACCGATGGAGTGTCACGTATGAACAGACATGAAATTTGAGGCCTACGGCGATCACTAGATGCGGCTGAATAATACGGAAACGCGTATTTGACACGTATTTGGAGCTTATTTTACTGAGATTGTTCCAAATCTGAAATGGTGATGCACAGGTGTTTCTCGGGGACCGATGGAGTGTCACATATGAACAGACATGAAATTTGAGGCCTATGGCGATCACTAGATGCGGCTGAATAATAGGAAAACGCGTATTTGACACGTATTTGTAGCTTATTTTACTGAGTTTGTTCCAAATCTGAAATGGTGATGCACAGGTGTTTCTCGGGGACCGATGGAGTGTCACGTATGAACAGACATGAAATTTGAGGCCTATGGCGATCACTAGATGCGGCTGAATAATACGAAAACGCGTATTTGACACGTATTTGGAGCTTATTTTACTGAGTTTGTTCCAAATCTGAAATGGTGATGCACAGGTGTTTCTCGGGGACCGATGGAGTGTCACGTATGAACAGACATGAAATTTGAGGCCTACGGCGATCACTAGATGCGGCTGAATAATACGGAAACGCGTATTTGACACGTATTTGTAGCTTATTTTACTGAGTTTGTTCCAAATCTGAAATGGTGATGCACAGGTGTTTCTCGGGGACCGATGGAGTGTCACGTATGAACAGACATGAAATTTGTGGCCTATGGCGATCACTAGATGCGGCTGAATAATACGAAAACGCGTATTTGACACGTATTTGGAGCTTATTTTACTGAGTTTGTTCCAAATCTGAAATGGTGATGCACAGGTGTTTCTCGGGGACCGATGGAGCGTCACGTATGAACAGACATGAAATTTGAGGCCTATGGCGATCACTAGATGCGGCTGAATAATACGAAAACGCGGTATTTGACACCTAATTGTAGCTTATTTTACTGAGTTTGTTCCAAATCTGAAATGGTGATGCACAGGTGTTTCTCGGGGACCGATGGAGTGTCACGTATGAACAGACATGAAATTTGAGGCCTACGGCGATCACTAGATGCGGCTGAATAATACGGAAACGCGTATTTGACACGTATTTGGAGCTTATTTTACTGAGATTGTTCCAAATCTGAAATGGTGATGCACAGGTGTTTCTCGGGGACCGATGGAGTGTCACATATGAACAGACATGAAATTTGAGGCCTATGGCGATCACTAGATGCGGCTGAATAATAGGAAAACGCGTATTTGACACGTATTTGTAGCTTATTTTACTGAGTTTGTTCCAAATCTGAAATGGTGATGCACAGGTGTTTCTCGGGGACCGATGGAGTGTCACGTATGAACAGACATGAAATTTGAGGCCTATGGCGATCACTAGATGCGGCTGAATAATACGAAAACGCGTATTTGACACGTATTTGGAGCTTATTTTACTGAGTTTGTTCCAAATCTGAAATGGTGATGCACAGGTGTTTCTCGGGGACCGATGGAGTGTCACGTATGAACAGACATGAAATTTGAGGCCTATGGCGATCACTAGATGCGGCTGAATAATACGAAAACGCGTATTTGACACGTATTTGGAGCTTATTTTACTGAGTTTGTTCCAAATCTGAAATGGTGATGCACAGGTGTTTCTCGGGGACCGATGGAGTGTCACGTATGAACAGACATGAAATTTGAGGCCTATGGCGATCACTAGATGCGGCTGAATAATACGAAAACGCGTATTTGACACGTATTTGGAGCTTATTTTACTGAGTTTGTTCCAAATCTGAAATGGTGATGCACAGGTGTTTCTCGGGGACCGATGGAGTGTCACGTATGAACAGACATGAAATTTGAGGCCTATGGCGATCACTAGATGCGGCTGAATAATACGAAAACGCGTATTTGACACGTATTTGGAGCTTATTTTACTGAGTTTGTTCCAAATCTGAAATGGTGATGCACAGGTGTTTCTCGGGGACCGATGGAGTGTCACGTATGAACAGACATGAAATTTGAGGCCTATGGCGATCACTAGATGCGGCTGAATAATACGAAAACGCGTATTTGACACGTATTTGGAGCTTATTTTACTGAGTTTGTTCCAAATCTGAAATGGTGATGCACAGGTGTTTCTCGGGGACCGATGGAGTGTCACGTATGAACAGACATGAAATTTGAGGCCTATGGCGATCACTAGATGCGGCTGAATAATACGAAAACGCGTATTTGACACGTATTTGGAGCTTATTTTACTGAGTTTGTTCCAAATCTGAAATGGTGATGCACAGGTGTTTCTCGGGGACCGATGGAGTGTCACGTATGAACAGACATGAAATTTGAGGCCTACGGCGATCACTAGATGCGGCTGAATAATACGGAAACGCGTATTTGACACGTATTTGGAGCTTATTTTACTGAGTTTGTTCCAAATCTGAAATGGTGATGCACAGGTGTTTCTCGGGGACCGATGGAGTGTCACGTATGAACAGACATGAAATTTGAGGCCTATGGCGATCACTAGATGCGGCTGAATAATACGAAAACGCGTATTTGACACGTATTTGGAGCTTATTTTACTGAGTTTGTTCCAAATCTGAAATGGTGATGCACAGGTGTTTCTCGGGGACCGATGGAGTGTCACGTATGAACAGACATGAAATTTGAGGCCTATGGCGATCACTAGATGCGGCTGAATAATACGAAAACGCGTATTTGACACGTATTTGGAGCTTATTTTACTGAGTTTGTTCCAAATCTGAAATGGTGATGCACAGGTGTTTCTCGGGGACCGATGGAGTGTCACGTATGAACAGACATGAAATTTGAGGCCTATGGCGATCACTAGATGCGGCTGAATAATACGAAAACGCGTATTTGACACGTATTTGTAGCTTATTTTACTGAGTTTGTTCCAAATCTGAAATGGTGATGCACAGGTGTTTCTCGGGGACCGATGGAGTGTCACGTATGAACAGACATGAAATTTGAGGCCTACGGCGATCACTAGATGCGGCTGAATAATACGGAAACGCGTATTTGACACGTATTTGTAGCTTATTTTACTGAGTTTGTTCCAAATCTGAAATGGTGATGCACAGGTGTTTTTCGGGGACCGATGGAGTGTCACGTATGAACAGACATGAAATTTGAGGCCTATGGCGATCACTAGATGCGGCTGAATAATACGAAAACGCGTATTTGACACGTATTTGTAGCTTATTTTACTGAGTTTGTTCCAAATCTGAAATGGTGATGCACAGGTGTTTCTCGGGGACCGATGGAGTGTCACGTATGAACAGACATGAAATTTGAGGCCTATGGCGATCACTAGATGCGGCTGAATAATACGAAAACGCGTATTTGACACGTATTTGTAGCTTATTTTACTGAGTTTGTTCCAAATCTGAAATGGTGATGCACAGGTGTTTCTCGGGGACCGATGGAGTGTCACGTATGAACAGACATGAAATTTGAGGCCTATGGCGATCACTAGATGCGGCTGAATAATACGAAAACGCGTATTTGACACGTATTTGTAGCTTATTTTACTGAGTTTGTTCCAAATCTGAAATGGTGATGCACAGGTGTTTCTCGGGGACCGATGGAGTGTCACGTATGAACAGACATGAAATTTGAGGCCTATGGCGATCACTAGATGCGGCTGAATAATACGAAAACGCGTATTTGACACGTATTTGTAGCTTATTTTACTGAGTTTGTTCCAAATCTGAAATGGTGATGCACAGGTGTTTCTCGGGGACCGATGGAGTGTCACGTATAAACAGACATGAAATTTGAGGCCTATGGCGATCACTAGATGCGGCTGAATAATACGAAAACGCGTATTTGACACGTATTTGGAGCTTATTTTACTGAGTTTGTTCCAAATCTGAAATGGTGATGCACAGGTGTTTCTCGGGGACCGATGGAGTGTCACGTATGAACAGACATGAAATTTGAGGCCTATGGCGATCACTAGATGCGGCTGAATAATACGAAAACGCGTATTTGACACGTATTTGGAGCTTATTTTACTGAGTTTGTTCCAAATCTGAAATGGTGATGCACAGGTGTTTCTCGGGGACCGATGGAGTGTCACGTATGAACAGACATGAAATTTGAGGCCTACGGCGATCACTAGATGCGGCTGAATAATACGGAAACGCGTATTTGACACGTATTTGGAGCTTATTTTACTGAGTTTGTTCCAAATCTGAAATGGTGATGCACAGGTGTTTCTCGGGGACCGATGGAGTGTCACGTATGAACAGACATGAAATTTGAGGCCTATGGCGATCACTAGATGCGGCTGAATAATACGAAAACGCGGTATTTGACACCTAATTGTAGCTTATTTTACTGAGTTTGTTCCAAATCTGAAATGGTGATGCACAGGTGTTTCTCGGGGACCGATGGAGTGTCACGTATGAACAGACATGAAATTTGAGGCCTATGGCGATCACTAGATGCGGCTGAATAATACGAAAACGCGTATTTGACACGTATTTGTAGCTTATTTTACTGAGTTTGTTCCAAATCTGAAATGGTGATGCACAGGTGTTTCTCGGGGACCGATGGAGTGTCACGTATGAACAGACATGAAATTTGAGGCCTACGGCGATCACTAGATGCGGCTGAATAATACGGAAACGCGTATTTGACACGTATTTGGAGCTTATTTTACTGAGTTTGTTCCAAATCTGAAATGGTGATGCACAGGTGTTTCTCGGGGACCGATGGAGCGTCACGTATGAACAGACATGAAATTTGAGGCCTATGGCGATCACTAGATGCGGCTGAATAATACGAAAACGCGGTATTTGACACCTAATTGTAGCTTATTTTACTGAGTTTGTTCCAAATCTGAAATGGTGATGCACAGGTGTTTCTCGGGGACCGATGGAGTGTCACGTATGAACAGACATGAAATTTGAGGCCTATGGCGATCACTAGATGCGGCTGAATAATACGAAAACGCGTATTTGACACGTATTTGTAGCTTATTTTACTGAGTTTGTTCCAAATCTGAAATGGTGATGCACAGGTGTTTCTCGGGGACCGATGGAGCGTCACGTATGAACAGACATGAAATTTGAGGCCTATGGCGATCACTAGATGCGGCTGAATAATACGAAAACGCGGTATTTGACACCTAATTGTAGCTTATTTTACTGAGTTTGTTCCAAATCTGAAATGGTGATGCACAGGTGTTTCTCGGGGACCGATGGAGTGTCACGTATGAACAGACATGAAATTTGAGGCCTATGGCGATCACTAGATGCGGCTGAATAATACGAAAACGCGTATTTGACACGTATTTGGAGCTTATTTTACTGAGTTTGTTCCAAATCTGAAATGGTGATGCACAGGTGTTTCTCGGGGACCGATGCAGTGTCACGTATGAACAGACATGAAATTTGAGGCCTACGGCGATCACTAGATGCGGCTGAATAATACGGAAACGCGTATTTGACACGTATTTGGAGCTTATTTTACTGAGTTTGTTCCAAATCTGAAATGGTGATGCACAGGTGTTTCTCAGGGACCGATGGAGCGTCACGTATGAACAGACATGAAATTTGAGGCCTATGGCGATCACTAGATGCGGCTGAATAATACGAAAACGCGGTATTTGACACCTAATTGTAGCTTATTTTACTGAGTTTGTTCCAAATCTGAAATGGTGATGCACAGGTGTTTCTCGGGGACCGATGGAGTGTCACGTATGAACAGACATGAAATTTGAGGCCTATGGCGATCACTAGATGCGGCTGAATAATACGAAAACGCGTATTTGACACGTATTTGTAGCTTATTTTACTGAGTTTGTTCCAAATCTGAAATGGTGATGCACAGGTGTTTCTCGGGGACCGATGGAGCGTCACGTATGAACAGACATGAAATTTGAGGCCTATGGCGATCACTAGATGCGGCTGAATAATACGAAAACGCGGTATTTGACACCTAATTGTAGCTTATTTTACTGAGTTTGTTCCAAATCTGAAATGGTGATGCACAGGTGTTTCTCGGGGACCGATGGAGTGTCACGTATGAACAGACATGAAATTTGAGGCCTATGGCGATCACTAGATGCGGCTGAATAATACGAAAACGCGTATTTGACACGTATTTGTAGCTTATTTTACTGAGTTTGTTCCAAATCTGAAATGGTGATGCACAGGTGTTTCTCGGGGACCGATGGAGTGTCACGTATGAACAGACATGAAATTTGAGGCCTATGGCGATCACTAGATGCGGCTGAATAATACGAAAACGCGTATTTGACACGTATTTGTAGCTTATTTTACTGAGTTTGTTCCAAATCTGAAATGGTGATGCACAGGTGTTTCTCGGGGACCGATGGAGTGTCACGTATGAACAGACATGAAATTTGAGGCCTATGGCGATCACTAGATGCGGCTGAATAATACGAAAACGCGTATTTGACACGTATTTGTAGCTTATTTTACTGAGTTTGTTCCAAATCTGAAATGGTGATGCACAGGTGTTTCTCGGGGACCGATGGAGTGTCACGTATGAACAGACATGAAATTTGAGGCCTATGGCGATCACTAGATGCGGCTGAATAATACGAAAACGCGTATTTGACACGTATTTGTAGCTTATTTTACTGAGTTTGTTCCAAATCTGAAATGGTGATGCACAGGTGTTTCTCGGGGACCGATGGAGTGTCACGTATGAACAGACATGAAATTTGAGGCCTATGGCGATCACTAGATGCGGCTGAATAATACGAAAACGCGTATTTGACACGTATTTGGAGCTTATTTTACTGAGTTTGTTCCAAATCTGAAATGGTGATGCACAGGTGTTTCTCGGGGACCGATGGAGTGTCACGTATGAACAGACATGAAATTTGAGGCCTATGGCGATCACTAGATGCGGCTGAATAATACGAAAACGCGTATTTGACACGTATTTGTAGCTTATTTTACTGAGTTTGTTCCAAATCTGAAATGGTGATGCACAGGTGTTTCTCGGGGACCGATGGAGTGTCACGTATGAACAGACATGAAATTTGAGGCCTATGGCGATCACTAGATGCGGCTGAATAATACGAAAACGCGTATTTGACACGTATTTGGAGCTTATTTTACTGAGTTTGTTCCAAATCTGAAATGGTGATGCACAGGTGTTTCTCGGGGACCGATGGAGTGTCACGTATGAACAGACATGAAATTTGAGGCCTATGGCGATCACTAGATGCGGCTGAATAATACGAAAACGCGTATTTGACACGTATTTGTAGCTTATTTTACTGAGTTTGTTCCAAATCTGAAATGGTGATGCACAGGTGTTTCTCGGGGACCGATGGAGTGTCACGTATGAACAGACATGAAATTTGAGGCCTATGGCGATCACTAGATGCGGCTGAATAATACGAAAACGCGTACCTATTTGACACGTATTTGTAGCTTATTTTACTGAGTTTGTTCCAAATCTGAAATGGTGATGCACAGGTGTTTCTCGGGGACCGATGGAGTGTCACGTATGAACAGACATGAAATTTGAGGCCTA
>OX276463.1:1010546-1078525 GCA_946251905.1 Cryptocephalus moraei | reverse complement strand
TTACTGAGTTTGTTCCAAATCTGAAATGGTGATGCACAGGTGTTTCTCGGGGACCGATGGAGTGTCACGTATGAACAGACATGAAATTTGAGGCCTATGGCGATCACTAGATGCGGCTGAATAATACGAAAACGCGTATTTGACACGTATTTGTAGCTTATTTTACTGAGTTTGTTCCAAATCTGAAATGGTGATGCACAGGTGTTTCTCGGGGACCGATGGAGCGTCACGTATGAACAGACATGAAATTTGAGGCCTATGGCGATCACTAGATGCGGCTGAATAATACGAAAACGCGGTATTTGACACCTAATTGTAGCTTATTTTACTGAGTTTGTTCCAAATCTGAAATGGTGATGCACAGGTGTTTCTCGGGGACCGATGGAGTGTCACGTATGAACAGACATGAAATTTGAGGCCTATGGCGATCACTAGATGCGGCTGAATAATACGAAAACGCGTATTTGACACGTATTTGGAGCTTATTTTACTGAGTTTGTTCCAAATCTGAAATGGTGATGCACAGGTGTTTCTCGGGGACCGATGGAGTGTCACGTATGAACAGACATGAAATTTGAGGCCTACGGCGATCACTAGATGCGGCTGAATAATACGGAAACGCGTATTTGACACGTATTTGGAGCTTATTTTACTGAGTTTGTTCCAAATCTGAAATGGTGATGCACAGGTGTTTCTCGGGGACCGATGGAGCGTCACGTATGAACAGACATGAAATTTGAGGCCTATGGCGATCACTAGATGCGGCTGAATAATACGAAAACGCGGTATTTGACACCTAATTGTAGCTTATTTTACTGAGTTTGTTCCAAATCTGAAATGGTGATGCACAGGTGTTTCTAGGGGACCGATGGAGTGTCACGTATGAACAGACATGAAATTTGAGGCCTATGGCGATCACTAGATGCGGCTGAATAATACGAAAACGCGTATTTGACACGTATTTGGAGCTTATTTTACTGAGTTTGTTCCAAATCTGAAATGGTGATGCACAGGTGTTTCTCGGGGACCGATGGAGTGTCACGTATGAACAGACATGAAATTTGAGGCCTACGGCGATCACTAGATGCGGCTGAATAATACGGAAACGCGTATTTGACACGTATTTGGAGCTTATTTTACTGAGATTGTTCCAAATCTGAAATGGTGATGCACAGGTGTTTCTCGGGGACCGATGGAGTGTCACGTATGAACAGACATGAAATTTGAGGCCTATGGCGATCACTAGATGCGGCTGAATAATACGAAAACGCGTATTTGACACGTATTTGTAGCTTATTTTACTGAGTTTGTTCCAAATCTGAAATGGTGATGCACAGGTGTTTCTCGGGGACCGATGGAGCGTCACGTATGAACAGACATGAAATTTGAGGCCTATGGCGATCACTAGATGCGGCTGAATAATACGAAAACGCGGTATTTGACACCTAATTGTAGCTTATTTTACTGAGTTTGTTCCAAATCTGAAATGGTGATGCACAGGTGTTTCTCGGGGACCGATGGAGTGTCACGTATGAACAGACATGAAATTTGAGGCCTATGGCGATCACTAGATGCGGCTGAATAATACGAAAACGCGTATTTGACACGTATTTGGAGCTTATTTTACTGAGTTTGTTCCAAATCTGAAATGGTGATGCACAGGTGTTTCTCGGGGACCGATGGAGTGTCACGTATGAACAGACATGAAATTTGAGGCCTACGGCGATCACTAGATGCGGCTGAATAATACGGAAACGCGTATTTGACACGTATTTGGAGCTTATTTTACTGAGTTTGTTCCAAATCTGAAATGGTGATGCACAGGTGTTTCTCGGGGACCGATGGAGTGTCACGTATGAACAGACATGAAATTTGAGGCCTATGGCGATCACTAGATGCGGCTGAATAATACGAAAACGCGTATTTGACACGTATTTGTAGCTTATTTTACTGAGTTTGTTCCAAATCTGAAATGGTGATGCACAGGTGTTTCTCGGGGACCGATGGAGTGTCACGTATGAACAGACATGAAATTTGAGGCCTATGGCGATCACTAGATGCGGCTGAATAATACGAAAACGCGTATTTGACACGTATTTGGAGCTTATTTTACTGAGTTTGTTCCAAATCTGAAATGGTGATGCACAGGTGTTTCTCGGGGACCGATGGAGTGTCACGTATGAACAGACATGAAATTTGAGGCCTATGGCGATCACTAGATGCGGCTGAATAATACGAAAACGCGTATTTGACACGTATTTGGAGCTTATTTTACTGAGTTTGTTCCAAATCTGAAATGGTGATGCACAGGTGTTTCTCGGGGACCGATGGAGTGTCACGTATGAACAGACATGAAATTTGAGGCCTATGGCGATCACTAGATGCGGCTGAATAATACGAAAACGCGTATTTGACACGTATTTGTAGCTTATTTTACTGAGTTTGTTCCAAATCTGAAATGGTGATGCACAGGTGTTTCTCGGGGACCGATGGAGCGTCACGTATGAACAGACATGAAATTTGAGGCCTATGGCGATCACTAGATGCGGCTGAATAATACGAAAACGCGGTATTTGACACCTAATTGTAGCTTATTTTACTGAGTTTGTTCCAAATCTGAAATGGTGATGCACAGGTGTTTCTCGGGGACCGATGGAGTGTCACGTATGAACAGACATGAAATTTGAGGCCTATGGCGATCACTAGATGCGGCTGAATAATACGAAAACGCGTATTTGACACGTATTTGGAGCTTATTTTACTGAGTTTGTTCCAAATCTGAAATGGTGATGCACAGGTGTTTCTCGGGGACCGATGGAGTGTCACGTATGAACAGACATGAAATTTGAGGCCTACAGCGATCACTAGATGCGGCTGAATAATACGGAAACGCGTATTTGACACGTATTTGGAGCTTATTTTACTGAGTTTGTTCCAAATCTGAAATGGTGATGCACAGGTGTTTCTCGGGGACCGATGGAGTGTCACGTATGAACAGACATGAAATTTGAGGCCTATGGCGATCACTAGATGCGGCTGAATAATACGAAAACGCGTATTTGACACGTATTTGGAGCTTATTTTACTGAGTTTGTTCCAAATCTGAAATGGTGATGCACAGGTGTTTCTCGGGGACCGATGGAGTGTCACGTATGAACAGACATGAAATTTGAGGCCTACGGCGATCACTAGATGCGGCTGAATAATACGGAAACGCGTATTTGACACGTATTTGGAGCTTATTTTACTGAGTTTGTTCCAAATTTGAAATGGTGATGCACAGGTGTTTCTCGGGGACCGATGGAGTGTCACGTATGAACAGACATGAAATTTGAGGCCTATGGCGATCACTAGATGCGGCTGAATAATACGAAAACGCGTATTTGACACGTATTTGGAGCTTATTTTACTGAGTTTGTTCCAAATCTGAAATGGTGATGCACAGGTGTTTCTCGGGGACCGATGGAGTGTCACGTATGAACAGACATGAAATTTGAGGCCTACGGCGATCACTAGATGCGGCTGAATAATACGGAAACGCGTATTTGACACGTATTTGGAGCTTATTTTACTGAGTTTGTTCCAAATCTGAAATGGTGATGCACAGGTGTTTCTCGGGGACCGATGGAGCGTCACGTATGAACAGACATGAAATTTGAGGCATATGGCGATCACTAGATGCGGCTGAATAATACGAAAACGCGGTATTTGACACCTAATTGTAGCTTATTTTACTGAGTTTGTTCCAAATCTGAAATGGTGATGCACAGGTGTTTCTCGGGGACCGATGGAGTGTCACGTATGAACAGACATGAAATTTGAGGCCTATGGCGATCACTAGATGCGGCTGAATAATACGAAAACGCGTATTTGACACGTATTTGTAGCTTATTTTACTGAGTTTGTTCCAAATCTGAAATGGTGATGCACAGGTGTTTCTCGGGGACCGATGGAGCGTCACGTATGAACAGACATGAAATTTGAGGCCTATGGCGATCACTAGATGCGGCTGAATAATACGAAAACGCGGTATTTGACACCTAATTGTAGCTTATTTTACTGAGTTTGTTCCAAATCTGAAATGGTGATGCACAGGTGTTTCTCGGGGACCGATGGAGTGTCACGTATGAACAGACATGAAATTTGAGGCCTATGGCGATCACTAGATGCGGCTGAATAATACGAAAACGCGTATTTGACACGTATTTGGAGCTTATTTTACTGAGTTTGTTCCAAATCTGAAATGGTGATGCACAGGTGTTTCTCGGGGACCGATGGAGTGTCACGTATGAACAGACATGAAATTTGAGGCCTACGGCGATCACTAGATGCGGCTGAATAATACGGAAACGCGTATTTGACACGTATTTGGAGCTTATTTTACTGAGTTTGTTCCAAATCTGAAATGGTGATGCACAGGTGTTTCTCGGGGACCGATGGAGCGTCACGTATGAACAGACATGAAATTTGAGGCCTATGGCGATCACTAGATGCGGCTGAATAATACGAAAACGCGGTATTTGACACCTAATTGTAGCTTATTTTACTGAGTTTGTTCCAAATCTGAAATGGTGATGCACAGGTGTTTCTAGGGGACCGATGGAGTGTCACGTATGAACAGACATGAAATTTGAGGCCTATGGCGATCACTAGATGCGGCTGAATAATACGAAAACGCGTATTTGACACGTATTTGGAGCTTATTTTACTGAGTTTGTTCCAAATCTGAAATGGTGATGCACAGGTGTTTCTCGGGGACCGATGGAGTGTCACGTATGAACAGACATGAAATTTGAGGCCTACGGCGATCACTAGATGCGGCTGAATAATACGGAAACGCGTATTTGACACGTATTTGGAGCTTATTTTACTGAGATTGTTCCAAATCTGAAATGGTGATGCACAGGTGTTTCTCGGGGACCGATGGAGTGTCACGTATGAACAGACATGAAATTTGAGGCCTATGGCGATCACTAGATGCGGCTGAATAATACGAAAACGCGTATTTGACACGTATTTGTAGCTTATTTTACTGAGTTTGTTCCAAATCTGAAATGGTGATGCACAGGTGTTTCTCGGGGACCGATGGAGCGTCACGTATGAACAGACATGAAATTTGAGGCCTATGGCGATCACTAGATGCGGCTGAATAATACGAAAACGCGGTATTTGACACCTAATTGTAGCTTATTTTACTGAGTTTGTTCCAAATCTGAAATGGTGATGCACAGGTGTTTCTCGGGGACCGATGGAGTGTCACGTATGAACAGACATGAAATTTGAGGCCTATGGCGATCACTAGATGCGGCTGAATAATACGAAAACGCGGTATTTGACACCTAATTGTAGCTTATTTTACTGAGTTTGTTCCAAATCTGAAATGGTGATGCACAGGTGTTTCTCGGGGACCGATGGAGTGTCACGTATGAACAGACATGAAATTTGAGGCCTATGGCGATCACTAGATGCGGCTGAATAATACGAAAACGCGTATTTGACACCTAATTGTAGCTTATTTTACTGAGTTTGTTCCAAATCTGAAATGGTGATGCACAGGTGTTTCTCGGGGAACGATGGAGTGTCACGTATGAACAGACATGAAATTTGAGGCCTATGGCGATCACTAGATGCGGCTGAATAATACGAAAACGAGTATTTGACACGTATTTGGAGCTTATTTTACTGAGTTTGTTCCAAATCTGAAATGGTGATGCACAGGTGTTTCTCGGGGACCGATGGAGTGTCACGTATGAACAGACATGAAATTTGAGGCCTACGGCGATCACTAGATGCGGCTGAATAATACGGAAACGCGTATTTGACACGTATTTGGAGCTTATTTTACTGAGTTTGTTCCAAATCTGAAATGGTGATGCACAGGTGTTTCTCGGGGACCGATGGAGTGTCACGTATGAACAGACATGAAATTTGAGGCCTACGGCGATCACTAGATGCGGCTGAATAATACGAAAACGCGTATTTGACACGTATTTGTAGCTTATTTTACTGAGTTTGTTCCAAATCTGAAATGGTGATGCACAGGTGTTTCTCGGGGACCGATGGAGTGTCACGTATGAACAGACATGAAATTTGAGGCCTATGGCGATCACTAGATGCGGCTGAATAATACGAAAACGCGTATTTGACACGTATTTGGAGCTTATTTTACTGAGTTTGTTCCAAATCTGAAATGGTGATGCACAGGTGTTTCTCGGGGACCGATGGAGTGTCACGTATGAACAGACATGAAATTTGAGGCCTATGGCGATCACTAGATGCGGCTGAATAATACGAAAACGCGTATTTGACACGTATTTGGAGCTTATTTTACTGAGTTTGTTCCAAATCTGAAATGGTGATGCACAGGTGTTTCTCGGGGACCGATGGAGTGTCACGTATGAACAGACATGAAATTTGAGGCCTATGGCGATCACTAGATGCGGCTGAATAATACGAAAACGCGTATTTGACACGTATTTGGAGCTTATTTTACTGAGTTTGTTCCAAATCTGAAATGGTGATGCACAGGTGTTTCTCGGGGACCGATGGAGTGTCACGTATGAACAGACATGAAATTTGAGGCCTATGGCGATCACTAGATGCGGCTGAATAATACGAAAACGCGTATTTGACACGTATTTGGAGCTTATTTTACTGAGTTTGTTCCAAATCTGAAATGGTGATGCACAGGTGTTTCTCGGGGACCGATGGAGTGTCACGTATGAACAGACATGAAATTTGAGGCCTATGGCGATCACTAGATGCGGCTGAATAATACGAAAACGCGTATTTGACACGTATTTGTAGCTTATTTTACTGAGTTTGTTCCAAATCTGAAATGGTGATGCACAGGTGTTTCTCGGGGACCGATGGAGCGTCACGTATGAACAGACATGAAATTTGAGGCCTATGGCGATCACTAGATGCGGCTGAATAATACGAAAACGCGGTATTTGACACCTAATTGTAGCTTATTTTACTGAGTTTGTTCCAAATCTGAAATGGTGATGCACAGGTGTTTCTCGGGGACCGATGGAGTGTCACGTATGAACAGACATGAAATTTGAGGCCTATGGCGATCACTAGATGCGGCTGAATAATACGAAAACGCGTATTTGACACGTATTTGGAGCTTATTTTACTGAGTTTGTTCCAAATCTGAAATGGTGATGCACAGGTGTTTCTCGGGGACCGATGGAGTGTCACGTATGAACAGACATGAAATTTGAGGCCTATGGCGATCACTAGATGCGGCTGAATAATACGAAAACGCGGTATTTGACACCTAATTGTAGCTTATTTTACTGAGTTTGTTCCAAATCTGAAATGGTGATGCACAGGTGTTTCTCGGGGACCGATGGAGTGTCACGTATGAACAGACATGAAATTTGAGGCCTATGGCGATCACAAAATGCAGCTGAATAATACGAAAACGCGTATTTGACACGTATTTGGAGCTTATTTTACTGAGTTTGTTCCAAATCTGAAATGGTGATGCACAGGTGTTTCTCGGGGACCGATGGAGTGTCACGTATGAACAGACATGAAATTTGAGGCCTACGGCGATCACTAGATGCGGCTGAATAATACGGAAACGCGTATTTGACACGTATTTGGAGCTTATTTTACTGAGTTTGTTCCAAATCTGAAATGGTGATGCACAGGTGTTTCTCGGGGACCGATGGAGCGTCACGTATGAACAGACATGAAATTTGAGGCCTATGGCGATCACTAGATGCGGCTGAATAATACGAAAACGCGGTATTTGACACCTAATTGTAGCTTATTTTACTGAGTTTGTTCCAAATCTGAAATGGTGATGCACAGGTGTTTCTCGGGGACCGATGGAGTGTCACGTATGAACAGACATGAAATTTGAGGCCTATGGCGATCACTAGATGCGGCTGAATAATACGAAAACGCGTATTTGACACGTATTTGTAGCTTATTTTACTGAGTTTGTTCCAAATCTGAAATGGTGATGCACAGGTGTTTCTCGGGGACCGATGGAGCGTCACGTATGAACAGACATGAAATTTGAGGCCTATGGCGATCACTAGATGCGGCTGAATAATACGAAAACGCGGTATTTGACACCTAATTGTAGCTTATTTTACTGAGTTTGTTCCAAATCTGAAATGGTGATGCACAGGTGTTTCTCGGGGACCGATGGAGCGTCACGTATGAACAGACATGAAATTTGAGGCCTATGGCGATCACTAGATGCGGCTGAATAATACGAAAACGCGGTATTTGACACCTAATTGTAGCTTATTTTACTGAGTTTGTTCCAAATCTGAAATGGTGATGCACAGGTGTTTCTCGGGGACCGATGGAGTGTCACGTATGAACAGACATGAAATTTGAGGCCTATGGCGATCACTAGATGCGGCTGAATAATACGAAAACGCGTATTTAACACGTATTTGTAGCTTATTTTACTGAGTTTGTTCCAAATCTGAAATGGTGATGCACAGGTGTTTCTCGGGGACCGATGGAGCGTCACGTATGAACAGACATGAAATTTGAGGCCTATGGCGATCACTAGATGCGGCTGAATAATACGAAAACGCGGTATTTGACACCTAATTGTAGCTTATTTTACTGAGTTTGTTCCAAATCTGAAATGGTGATGCACAGGTGTTTCTCGGGGACCGATGGAGTGTCACGTATGAACAGACATGAAATTTGAGGCCTATGGCGATCACTAGATGCGGCTGAATAATACGAAAACGCGTATTTGACACGTATTTGGAGCTTATTTTACTGAGTTTGTTCCAAATCTGAAATGGTGATGCACAGGTGTTTCTCGGGGACCGATGGAGTGTCACGTATGAACAGACATGAAATTTGAGGCCTACGGCGATCACTAGATGCGGCTGAATAATACGGAAACGCGTATTTGACACGTATTTGGAGCTTATTTTACTGAGATTGTTCCAAATCTGAAATGGTGATGCACAGGTGTTTCTCGGGGACCGATGGAGTGTCACGTATGAACAGACATGAAATTTGAGGCCTATGGCGATCACTAGATGCGGCTGAATAATACGAAAACGCGTATTTGACACGTATTTGTAGCTTATTTTACTGAGTTTGTTCCAAATCTGAAATGGTGATGCACAGGTGTTTCTCGGGGACCGATGGAGCGTCACGTATGAACAGACATGAAATTTGAGGCCTATGGCGATCACTAGATGCGGCTGAATAATACGAAAACGCGGTATTTGACACCTAATTGTAGCTTATTTTACTGAGTTTGTTCCAAATCTGAAATGGTGATGCACAGGTGTTTCTCGGGGACCGATGGAGTGTCACGTATGAACAGACATGAAATTTGAGGCCTATGGCGATCACTAGATGCGGCTGAATAATACGAAAACGCGGTATTTGACACCTAATTGTAGCTTATTTTACTGAGTTTGTTCCAAATCTGAAATGGTGATGCACAGGTGTTTCTCGGGGACCGATGGAGTGTCACGTATGAACAGACATGAAATTTGAGGCCTATGGCGATCACTAGATGCGGCTGAATAATACGAAAACGCGTATTTGACACGTATTTGTAGCTTATTTTACTGAGTTTGTTCCAAATCTGAAATGGTGATGCACAGGTGTTTCTCGGGGACCGATGGAGTGTCACGTATGAACAGACATGAAATTTGAGGCCTATGGCGATCACTAGATGCGGCTGAATAATACGAAAACGAGTATTTGACACGTATTTGGAGCTTATTTTACTGAGTTTGTTCCAAATCTGAAATGGTGATGCACAGGTGTTTCTCGGGGACCGATGGAGCGTCACGTATGAACAGACATGAAATTTGAGGCCTATGGCGATCACTAGATGCGGCTGAATAATACGAAAACGCGGTATTTGACACCTAATTGTAGCTTATTTTACTGAGTTTGTTCCAAATCTGAAATGGTGATGCACAGGTGTTTCTCGGGGACCGATGGAGTGTCACGTATGAACAGACATGAAATTTGAGGCCTATGGCGATCACTAGATGCGGCTGAATAATACGAAAACGCGTATTTGACACGTATTTGTAGCTTATTTTACTGAGTTTGTTCCAAATCTGAAATGGTGATGCACAGGTGTTTCTCGGGGACCGATGGAGCGTCACGTATGAACAGACATGAAATTTGAGGCCTATGGCGATCACTAGATGCGGCTGAATAATACGAAAACGCGTATTTGACACGTATTTGTAGCTTATTTTACTGAGTTTGTTCCAAATCTGAAATGGTGATGCACAGGTGTTTCTCGGGGACCGATGGAGTGTCACGTATGAACAGACATGAAATTTGAGGCCTATGGCGATCACTAGATGCGGCTGAATAATACGAAAACGCGTATTTGACACGTATTTGTAGCTTATTTTACTGAGTTTGTTCCAAATCTGAAATGGTGATGCACAGGTGTTTCTCGGGGACCGATGGAGCGTCACGTATGAACAGACATGAAATTTGAGGCCTATGGCGATCACTAGATGCGGCTGAATAATACGAAAACGCGGTATTTGACACCTAATTGTAGCTTATTTTACTGAGTTTGTTCCAAATCTGAAATGGTGATGCACAGGTGTTTCTCGGGGACCGATGGAGTGTCACGTATGAACAGACATGAAATTTGAGGCCTATGGCGATCACTAGATGCAGCTGAATAATACGAAAACGCGTATTTGACACGTATTTGGAGCTTATTTTACTGAGTTTGTTCCAAATCTGAAATGGTGATGCACAGGTGTTTCTCGGGGACCGATGGAGTGTCACGTATGAACAGACATGAAATTTGAGGCCTATGGCGATCACTAGATGCGGCTGAATAATACGAAAACGCGTATTTGACACGTATTTGGAGCTTATTTTACTGAGTTTGTTCCAAATCTGAAATGGTGATGCACAGGTGTTTCTCGGGGACCGATGGAGTGTCACGTATGAACAGACATGAAATTTGAGGCCTACGGCGATCACTAGATGCGGCTGAATAATACGGAAACGCGTATTTGACACGTATTTGTAGCTTATTTTACTGAGTTTGTTCCAAATCTGAAATGGTGATGCACAGGTGTTTCTCGGGGACCGATGGAGCGTCACGTATGAACAGACATGAAATTTGAGGCCTATGGCGATCACTAGATGCGGCTGAATAATACGAAAACGCGGTATTTGACACCTAATTGTAGCTTATTTTACTGAGTTTGTTCCAAATCTGAAATGGTGATGCACAGGTGTTTCTCGGGGACCGATGGAGTGTCACGTATGAACAGACATGAAATTTGAGGCCTATGGCGATCACTAGATGCGGCTGAATAATACGAAAACGCGTATTTGACACGTATTTGTAGCTTATTTTACTGAGTTTGTTCCAAATCTGAAATGGTGATGCACAGGTGTTTCTCGGGGACCGATGGAGCGTCACGTATGAACAGACATGAAATTTGAGGCCTATGGCGATCACTAGATGCGGCTGAATAATACGAAAACGCGGTATTTGACACCTAATTGTAGCTTATTTTACTGAGTTTGTTCCAAATCTGAAATGGTGATGCACAGGTGTTTTTCGGGGACCGATGGAGTGTCACGTATGAACAGACATGAAATTTGAGGCCTATGGCGATCACTAGATGCGGCTGAATAATACGAAAACGCGTATTTGACACGTATTTGGAGCTTATTTTACTGAGTTTGTTCCAAATCTGAAATGGTGATGCACAGGTGTTTCTCGGGGACCGATGGAGTGTCACGTATGAACAGACATGAAATTTGAGGCCTACGGCGATCACTAGATGCGGCTGAATAATACGGAAACGCGTATTTGACACGTATTTGTAGCTTATTTTACTGAGTTTGTTCCAAATCTGAAATGGTGATGCACAGGTGTTTCTCGGGGACCGATGGAGCGTCACGTATGAACAGACATGAAATTTGAGGCCTATGGCGATCCCTAGATGCGGCTGAATAATACGAAAACGCGTATTTGACACGTATTTGTAGCTTATTTTACTGAGTTTGTTCCAAATCTGAAATGGTGATGCACAGGTGTTTCTTGGGGACCGATGGAGTGTCACGTATGAACAGACATGAAATTTGAGGCCTATGGCGATCACTAGATGCGGCTGAATAATACGAAAACGCGGTATTTGACACCTAATTGTAGCTTATTTTACTGAGTTTGTTCCAAATCTGAAATGGTGATGCACAGGTGTTTCTCGGGGACCGATGGAGTGTCACGTATGAACAGACATGAAATTTGAGGCCTATGGCGATCACTAGATGCGGCTGAATAATACGAAAACGCGTATTTGACACGTATTTGTAGCTTATTTTACTGAGTTTGTTCCAAATCTGAAATGGTGATGCACAGGTGTTTCTCGGGGACCGATGGAGCGTCACGTATGAACAGACATGAAATTTGAGGCCTATGGCGATCACTAGATGCGGCTGAATAATACGAAAACGCGGTATTTGACACCTAATTGTAGCTTATTTTACTGAGTTTGTTCCAAATCTGAAATGGTGATGCACAGGTGTTTCTCGGGGACCGATGGAGTGTCACGTATGAACAGACATGAAATTTGAGGCCTATGGCGATCACTAGATGCGGCTGAATAATACGAAAACGCGGTATTTGACACCTAATTGTAGCTTATTTTACTGAGTTTGTTCCAAATCTGAAATGGTGATGCACAGGTGTTTCTCGGGGACCGATGGAGTGTCACGTATGAACAGACATGAAATTTGAGGCCTATGGCGATCACTAGATGCGGCTGAATAATACGAAAACGCGTATTTGACACCTAATTGTAGCTTATTTTACTGAGTTTGTTCCAAATCTGAAATGGTGATGCACAGGTGTTTCTCGGGGACCGATGGAGTGTCACGTATGAACAGACATGAAATTTGAGGCCTATGGCGATCACTAGATGCGGCTGAATAATACGAAAACGCGTATTTGACACGTATTTGTAGCTTATTTTACTGAGTTTGTTCCAAATCTGAAATGGTGATGCACAGGTGTTTCTCGGGGACCGATGGAGTGTCACGTATGAACAGACATGAAATTTGAGGCCTACGGCGATCACTAGATGCGGCTGAATAATACGGAAACGCGTATTTGACACGTATTTGGAGCTTATTTTACTGAGTTTGTTCCAAATCTGAAATGGTGATGCACAGGTGTTTCTCGGGGACCGATGGAGTGTCACGTATGAACAGACATGAAATTTGAGGCCTATGGCGATCACTAGATGCGGCTGAATAATACGAAAACGCGTATTTGACACGTATTTGTAGCTTATTTTACTGAGTTTGTTCCAAATCTGAAATGGTGATGCACAGGTGTTTCTCGGGGACCGATGGAGCGTCACGTATGAACAGACATGAAATTTGAGGCCTATGGCGATCCCTAGATGCGGCTGAATAATACGAAAACGCGTATTTGACACGTATTTGTAGCTTATTTTACTGAGTTTGTTCCAAATCTGAAATGGTGATGCACAGGTGTTTCTCGGGGACCGATGGAGTGTCACGTAGGAACAGACATCAAATTTGAGGCCTATGGCGATCACTAGAAGCGGCTGAATAATACGAAAACGCGTATTTGACACGTATTTGGAGCTTATTTTACTGAGTTTGTTCCAAATCTGAAATGGTGATGCACAGGTGTTTCTCGGGGACCGATGGAGCGTCACGTATGAACAGACATGAAATTTGAGGCCTATGGCGATCACTAGATGCGGCTGAATAATACGAAAACGCGGTATTTGACACCTAATTGTAGCTTATTTTACTGAGTTTGTTCCAAATCTGAAATGGTGATGCACAGGTGTTTCTCGGGGACCGATGGAGTGTCACGTATGAACAGACTTGAAATTTGAGGCCTATGGCGATCACTAGATGCGGCTGAATAATACGAAAACGCGTATTTGACACGTATTTGGAGCTTATTTTACTGAGTTTGTTCCAAATCTGAAATGGTGATGCACAGGTGTTTCTCGGGGACCGATGGAGTGTCACGTATGAACAGACATGAAATTTGAGGCCTACGGCGATCACTAGATGCGGCTGAATAATACGGAAACGCGTATTTGACACGTATTTGGAGCTTATTTTACTGAGTTTGTTCCAAATCTGAAATGGTGATGCACAGGTGTTTCTCGGGGACCGATGGAGCGTCACGTATGAACAGACATGAAATTTGAGGCCTATGGCGATCACTAGATGCGGGTGAATAATACGAAAACGCGGTATTTGACACCTAATTGTAGCTTATTTTACTGAGTTTGTTCCAAATCTGAAATGGTGATGCACAGGTGTTTCTCGGGGACCGATGGAGTGTCACGTATGAACAGACATGAAATTTGAGGCCTATGGCGATCACTAGATGCGGCTGAATAATACGGAAACGCGTATTTGACACGTATTTGGAGCTTATTTTACTGAGTTTGTTCCAAATCTGAAATGGTGATGCACAGGTGTTTCTCGGGGACCGATGGAGTGTCACGTATGAACAGACATGAAATTTGAGGCCTATGGCGATCACTAGATGCGGCTGAATAATACGAAAACGCGTATTTGACACGTATTTGTAGCTTATTTTACTGAGTTTGTTCCAAATCTGAAATGGTGATGCACAGGTGTTTCTCGGGGACCGATGGAGTGTCACGTATGAACAGACATGAAATTTGAGGCCTATGGCGATCACTAGATGCGGCTGAATAATACGAAAACGCGGTATTTGACACCTAATTGTAGCTTATTTTACTGAGTTTGTTCCAAATCTGAAATGGTGATGCACAGGTGTTTCTCGGGGACCGATGGAGTGTCACGTATGAACAGACATGAAATTTGAGGCCTACGGCGATCACTAGATGCGGCTGAATAATACGGAAACGCGTATTTGACACGTATTTGGAGCTTATTTTACTGAGTTTGTTCCAAATCTGAAATGGTGATGCACAGGTGTTTCTCGGGGACCGATGGAGCGTCACGTATGAACAGACATGAAATTTGAGGCCTATGGCGATCACTAGATGCGGCTGAATAATACGAAAACGCGGTATTTGACACCTAATTGTAGCTTATTTTACTGAGTTTGTTCCAAATCTGAAATGGTGATGCACAGGTGTTTCTCGGGGACCGATGGAGTGTCACGTATTAACAGACATGAAATTTGAGGCCTATGGCGATCACTAGATGCGGCTGAATAATACGAAAACGCGTATTTGACACGTATTTGTAGCTTATTTTACTGAGTTTGTTCCAAATCTGAAATGGTGATGCACAGGTGTTTCTCGGGGACCGATGGAGCGTCACGTATGAACAGACATGAAATTTGAGGCCTATGGCGATCACTAGATGCGGCTGAATAATACGAAAACGCGGTATTTGACACCTAATTGTAGCTTATTTTACTGAGTTTGTTCCAAATCTGAAATGGTGATGCACAGGTGTTTCTCGGGGACCGATGGAGTGTCACGTATGAACAGACATGAAATTTGAGGCCTACGGCGATCACTAGATGCGGCTGAATAATACGGAAACGCGTATTTGACACGTATTTGGAGCTTATTTTACTGAGTTTGTTCCAAATCTGAAATGGTGATGCACAGGTGTTTCTCGGGGACCGATGGAGCGTCACGTATGAACAGACATGAAATTTGAGGCCTATGGCGATCACTAGATGCGGGTGAATAATACGAAAACGCGGTATTTGACACCTAATTGTAGCTTATTTTACTGAGTTTGTTCCAAATCTGAAATGGTGATGCACAGGTGTTTCTCGGGGACCGATGGAGTGTCACGTATGAACAGACATGAAATTTGAGGCCTATGGCGATCACTAGATGCGGCTGAATAATACGAAAACGCGTATTTGACACGTATTTGGAGCTTATTTTACTGAGTTTGTTCCAAATCTGAAATGGTGATGCACAGGTGTTTCTCGGGGACCGATGGAGTGTCACGTATGAACAGACATGAAATTTGTGGCCTACGGCGATCACTAGATGCGGCTGAATAATACGGAAACGCGTATTTGACACGTATTTGTAGCTTATTTTACTGAGTTTGTTCCAAATCTGAAATGGTGATGCACAGGTGTTTCTCGGGGACCGATGGAGCGTCACGTATGAACAGACATGAAATTTGAGGCCTATGGCGATCACTAGATGCGGCTGAATAATACGAAAACGCGGTATTTGACACCTAATTGTAGCTTATTTTACTGAGTTTGTTCCAAATCTGAAATGGTGATGCACAGGTGTTTCTCGGGGACCGATGGAGTGTCACGTATGAACAGACATGAAATTTGAGGCCTATGGCGATCACTAGATGCGGCTGAATAATACGAAAACGCGTATTTGACACGTATCTGTAGCTTATTTTACTGAGTTTGTTCCAAATCTGAAATGGTGATGCACAGGTGTTTCTCGGGGACCGATGGAGCGTCACGTATGAACAGACATGAAATTTGAGGCCTATGGCGATCACTAGATGCGGCTGAATAATACGAAAACGCGGTATTTGACACCTAATTGTAGCTTATTTTACTGAGTTTGTTACAAATCTGAAATGGTGATGCACAGGTGTTTCTCGGGGACCGATGGAGTGTCACGTATGAACAGACATGAAATTTGAGGCCTACGGCGATCACTAGATGCGGCTGAATAATACGGAAACGCGTATTTGACACGTATTTGGAGCTTATTTTACTGAGTTTGTTCCAAATCTGAAATGGTGATGCACAGGTGTTTCTCGGGGACCGATGGAGTGTCACGTATGAACAGACATGAAATTTGAGGCCTATGGCGATCACTAGATGCGGCTGAATAATACGAAAACGCGTATTTGACACGTATTTGTAGCTTATTTTACTGAGTTTGTTCCAAATCTGAAATGGTGATGCACAGGTGTTTCTCGGGGACCGATGGAGCGTCACGTATGAACAGACATGAAATTTGAGGCCTATGGCGATCCCTAGATGCGGCTGAATAATACGAAAACGCGTATTTGACACGTATTTGTAGCTTATTTTACTGAGTTTGTTCCAAATCTGAAATGGTGATGCACAGGTGTTTCTCGGGGACCGATGGAGTGTCACGTAGGAACAGACATCAAATTTGAGGCCTATGGCGATCACTAGAAGCGGCTGAATAATACGAAAACGCGTATTTGACACGTATTTGGAGCTTATTTTACTGAGTTTGTTCCAAATCTGAAATGGTGATGCACAGGTGTTTCTCGGGGACCGATGGAGCGTCACGTATGAACAGACATGAAATTTGAGGCCTATGGCGATCACTAGATGCGGCTGAATAATACGAAAACGCGGTATTTGACACCTAATTGTAGCTTATTTTACTGAGTTTGTTCCAAATCTGAAATGGTGATGCACAGGTGTTTCTCGGGGACCGATGGAGTGTCACGTATGAACAGACTTGAAATTTGAGGCCTATGGCGATCACTAGATGCGGCTGAATAATACGAAAACGCGTATTTGACACGTATTTGGAGCTTATTTTACTGAGTTTGTTCCAAATCTGAAATGGTGATGCACAGGTGTTTCTCGGGGACCGATGGAGTGTCACGTATGAACAGACATGAAATTTGAGGCCTACGGCGATCACTAGATGCGGCTGAATAATACGGAAACGCGTATTTGACACGTATTTGGAGCTTATTTTACTGAGTTTGTTCCAAATCTGAAATGGTGATGCACAGGTGTTTCTCGGGGACCGATGGAGCGTCACGTATGAACAGACATGAAATTTGAGGCCTATGGCGATCACTAGATGCGGGTGAATAATACGAAAACGCGGTATTTGACACCTAATTGTAGCTTATTTTACTGAGTTTGTTCCAAATCTGAAATGGTGATGCACAGGTGTTTCTCGGGGACCGATGGAGTGTCACGTATGAACAGACATGAAATTTGAGGCCTATGGCGATCACTAGATGCGGCTGAATAATACGGAAACGCGTATTTGACACGTATTTGGAGCTTATTTTACTGAGTTTGTTCCAAATCTGAAATGGTGATGCACAGGTGTTTCTCGGGGACCGATGGAGTGTCACGTATGAACAGACATGAAATTTGAGGCCTATGGCGATCACTAGATGCGGCTGAATAATACGAAAACGCGTATTTGACACGTATTTGTAGCTTATTTTACTGAGTTTGTTCCAAATCTGAAATGGTGATGCACAGGTGTTTCTCGGGGACCGATGGAGTGTCACGTATGAACAGACATGAAATTTGAGGCCTATGGCGATCACTAGATGCGGCTGAATAATACGAAAACGCGGTATTTGACACCTAATTGTAGCTTATTTTACTGAGTTTGTTCCAAATCTGAAATGGTGATGCACAGGTGTTTCTCGGGGACCGATGGAGTGTCACGTATGAACAGACATGAAATTTGAGGCCTACGGCGATCACTAGATGCGGCTGAATAATACGGAAACGCGTATTTGACACGTATTTGGAGCTTATTTTACTGAGTTTGTTCCAAATCTGAAATGGTGATGCACAGGTGTTTCTCGGGGACCGATGGAGCGTCACGTATGAACAGACATGAAATTTGAGGCCTATGGCGATCACTAGATGCGGCTGAATAATACGAAAACGCGGTATTTGACACCTAATTGTAGCTTATTTTACTGAGTTTGTTCCAAATCTGAAATGGTGATGCACAGGTGTTTCTCGGGGACCGATGGAGTGTCACGTATTAACAGACATGAAATTTGAGGCCTATGGCGATCACTAGATGCGGCTGAATAATACGAAAACGCGTATTTGACACGTATTTGTAGCTTATTTTACTGAGTTTGTTCCAAATCTGAAATGGTGATGCACAGGTGTTTCTCGGGGACCGATGGAGCGTCACGTATGAACAGACATGAAATTTGAGGCCTATGGCGATCACTAGATGCGGCTGAATAATACGAAAACGCGGTATTTGACACCTAATTGTAGCTTATTTTACTGAGTTTGTTCCAAATCTGAAATGGTGATGCACAGGTGTTTCTCGGGGACCGATGGAGTGTCACGTATGAACAGACATGAAATTTGAGGCCTACGGCGATCACTAGATGCGGCTGAATAATACGGAAACGCGTATTTGACACGTATTTGGAGCTTATTTTACTGAGTTTGTTCCAAATCTGAAATGGTGATGCACAGGTGTTTCTCGGGGACCGATGGAGCGTCACGTATGAACAGACATGAAATTTGAGGCCTATGGCGATCACTAGATGCGGGTGAATAATACGAAAACGCGGTATTTGACACCTAATTGTAGCTTATTTTACTGAGTTTGTTCCAAATCTGAAATGGTGATGCACAGGTGTTTCTCGGGGACCGATGGAGTGTCACGTATGAACAGACATGAAATTTGAGGCCTATGGCGATCACTAGATGCGGCTGAATAATACGAAAACGCGTATTTGACACGTATTTGGAGCTTATTTTACTGAGTTTGTTCCAAATCTGAAATGGTGATGCACAGGTGTTTCTCGGGGACCGATGGAGTGTCACGTATGAACAGACATGAAATTTGTGGCCTACGGCGATCACTAGATGCGGCTGAATAATACGGAAACGCGTATTTGACACGTATTTGTAGCTTATTTTACTGAGTTTGTTCCAAATCTGAAATGGTGATGCACAGGTGTTTCTCGGGGACCGATGGAGCGTCACGTATGAACAGACATGAAATTTGAGGCCTATGGCGATCACTAGATGCGGCTGAATAATACGAAAACGCGGTATTTGACACCTAATTGTAGCTTATTTTACTGAGTTTGTTCCAAATCTGAAATGGTGATGCACAGGTGTTTCTCGGGGACCGATGGAGTGTCACGTATGAACAGACATGAAATTTGAGGCCTATGGCGATCACTAGATGCGGCTGAATAATACGAAAACGCGTATTTGACACGTATCTGTAGCTTATTTTACTGAGTTTGTTCCAAATCTGAAATGGTGATGCACAGGTGTTTCTCGGGGACCGATGGAGCGTCACGTATGAACAGACATGAAATTTGAGGCCTATGGCGATCACTAGATGCGGCTGAATAATACGAAAACGCGGTATTTGACACCTAATTGTAGCTTATTTTACTGAGTTTGTTACAAATCTGAAATGGTGATGCACAGGTGTTTCTCGGGGACCGATGGAGTGTCACGTATGAACAGACATGAAATTTGAGGCCTACGGCGATCACTAGATGCGGCTGAATAATACGGAAACGCGTATTTGACACGTATTTGGAGCTTATTTTACTGAGTTTGTTCCAAATCTGAAATGGTGATGCACAGGTGTTTCTCGGGGACCGATGGAGCGTCACGTATGAACAGACATGAAATTTGAGGCCTATGGCGATCACTAGATGCGGCTGAATAATACGAAAACGCGGTATTTGACACCTAATTGTAGCTTATTTTACTGAGTTTGTTCCAAATCTGAAATGGTGATGCACAGGTGTTTCTCGGGGACCGATGGAGTGTCACGTATGAACAGACATGAAATTTGAGGCCTATGGCGATCACTAGATGCGGCTGAATAATACGAAAACGCGTATTTGACACGTATTTGTAGCTTATTTTACTGAGTTTGTTCCAAATCTGAAATGGTGATGCACAGGTGTTTCTCGGGGACCGATGGAGTGTCACGTATGAACAGACATGAAATTTGAGGCCTACGGCGATCACTAGATGCGGCTGAATAATACGGAAACGCGTATTTGACACGTATTTGGAGCTTATTTTACTGAGTTTGTTCCAAATCTGAAATGGTGATGCACAGGTGTTTCTCGGGGACCGATGGAGTGTCACGTATGAACAGACATGAAATTTGAGGCCTATGGCGATCACTAGATGCGGCTGAATAATACGAAAACGCGTATTTGACACGTATTTGTAGCTTATTTTACTGAGTTTGTTCCAAATCTGAAATGGTGATGCACAGGTGTTTCTCGGGGACCGATGGAGCGTCACGTATGAACAGACATGAAATTTGAGGCCTATGGCGATCCCTAGATGCGGCTGAATAATACGAAAACGCGTATTTGACACGTATTTGTAGCTTATTTTACTGAGTTTGTTCCAAATCTGAAATGGTGATGCACAGGTGTTTCTCGGGGACCGATGGAGTGTCACGTAGGAACAGACATCAAATTTGAGGCCTATGGCGATCACTAGAAGCGGCTGAATAATACGAAAACGCGTATTTGACACGTATTTGTAGCTTATTTTACTGAGTTTGTTCCAAATCTGAAATGGTGATGCACAGGTGTTTCTCGGGGACCGATGGAGCGTCACGTATGAACAGACATGAAATTTGAGGCCTATGGCGATCCCTAGATGCGGCTGAATAATACGAAAACGCGTATTTGACACGTATTTGTAGCTTATTTTACTGAGTTCGTTCCAAATCTGAAATGGTGATGCACAGGTGTTTCTTGGGGACCGATGGAGTGTCACGTATGAACAGACATGAAATTTGAGGCCTATGGCGATCACAAGATGCGGCTGAATAATACGAAAACGCGTACCTATTTGACACGTATTTGTAGCTTATTTTACTGAGTTTGTTCCAAATCTGAAATGGTGATGCACAGGTGTTTCTCGGGGACCGATGGAGCCTCACGTATGAACAGACATGAAATTTGAGGCCTATGGCGATCACTAGATGCGGCTGAATAATACGAAAACGCGGTATTTGACACCTAATTGTAGCTTATTTTACTGAGTTTGTTCCAAATCTGAAATGGTGATGCACAGGTGTTTCTCGGGGACCGATGGAGTGTCACGTATGAACAGACATGAAATTTGAGGCCTATGGCGATCACTAGATGCGGCTGAATAATACGAAAACGCGTATTTGACACGTATTTGGAGCTTATTTTACTGAGTTTGTTCCAAATCTGAAATGGTGATGCACAGGTGTTTCTCGGGGACCGATGGAGTGTCACGTATGAACAGACATGAAATTTGAGGCCTACGGCGATCACTAGATGCGGCTGAATAATACGGAAACGCGTATTTGACACGTATTTGGAGCTTATTTTACTGAGTTTGTTCCAAATCTGAAATGGTGATGCACAGGTGTTTCTCGGGGACCGATGGAGCGTCACGTATGAACAGACATGAAATTTGAGGCCTATGGCGATCACTAGATGCGGCTGAATAATACGAAAACGCGGTATTTGACACCTAATTGTAGCTTATTTTACTGAGTTTGTTCCAAATCTGAAATGGTGATGCACAGGTGTTTCTCGGGGACCGATGGAGTGTCACGTATGAACAGACATGAAATTTGAGGCCTATGGCGATCACTAGATGCGGCTGAATAATACGAAAACGCGTATTTGACACGTATCTGTAGCTTATTTTACTGAGTTTGTTCCAAATCTGAAATGGTGATGCACAGGTGTTTCTCGGGGACCGATGGAGCGTCACGTATGAACAGACATGAAATTTGAGGCCTATGGCGATCACTAGATGCGGCTGAATAATACGAAAACGCGGTATTTGACACCTAATTGTAGCTTATTTTACTGAGTTTGTTACAAATCTGAAATGGTGATGCACAGGTGTTTCTCGGGGACCGATGGAGTGTCACGTATGAACAGACATGAAATTTGAGGCCTACGGCGATCACTAGATGCGGCTGAATAATACGGAAACGCGTATTTGACACGTATTTGGAGCTTATTTTACTGAGTTTGTTCCAAATCTGAAATGGTGATGCACAGGTGTTTCTCGGGGACCGATGGAGCGTCACGTATGAACAGACATGAAATTTGAGGCCTATGGCGATCACTAGATGCGGCTGAATAATACGAAAACGCGGTATTTGACACCTAATTGTAGCTTATTTTACTGAGTTTGTTCCAAATCTGAAATGGTGATGCACAGGTGTTTCTCGGGGACCGATGGAGTGTCACGTATGAACAGACATGAAATTTGAGGCCTATGGCGATCACTAGATGCGGCTGAATAATACGAAAACGCGTATTTGACACGTATTTGTAGCTTATTTTACTGAGTTTGTTCCAAATCTGAAATGGTGATGCACAGGTGTTTCTCGGGGACCGATGGAGCGTCACGTATGAACAGACATGAAATTTGAGGCCTATGGCGATCCCTAGATGCGGCTGAATAATACGAAAACGCGTATTTGACACGTATTTGTAGCTTATTTTACTGAGTTTGTTCCAAATCTGAAATGGTGATGCACAGGTGTTTCTCGGGGACCGATGGAGTGTCACGTATGAACAGACATGAAATTTGAGGCCTATGGCGATCACTAGATGCGGCTGAATAATACGAAAACGCGTATTTGACACGTATTTGTAGCTTATTTTACTGAGTTTGTTCCAAATCTGAAATGGTGATGCACAGGTGTTTCTCGGGGACCGATGGAGCGTCACGTATGAACAGACATGAAATTTGAGGCCTATGGCGATCCCTAGATGCGGCTGAATAATACGAAAACGCGTATTTGACACGTATTTGTAGCTTATTTTACTGAGTTTGTTCCAAATCTGAAATGGTGATGCACAGGTGTTTCTCGGGGACCGATGGAGTGTCACGTAGGAACAGACATCAAATTTGAGGCCTATGGCGATCACTAGAAGCGGCTGAATAATACGAAAACGCGTATTTGACACGTATTTGTAGCTTATTTTACTGAGTTTGTTCCAAATCTGAAATGGTGATGCACAGGTGTTTCTCGGGGACCGATGGAGCGTCACGTATGAACAGACATGAAATTTGAGGCCTATGGCGATCCCTAGATGCGGCTGAATAATACGAAAACGCGTATTTGACACGTATTTGTAGCTTATTTTACTGAGTTTGTTCCAAATCTGAAATGATGATGCACAGGTGTTTCTCGGGGACCGATGGAGTGTCACGTATGAACAGACATGAAATTTGAGGCCTATGGCGATCACAAGATGCGGCTGAATAATACGAAAACGCGTACCTATTTGACACGTATTTGTAGCTTATTTTACTGAGTTTGTTCCAAATCTGAAATGGTGATGCACAGGTGTTTCTCGGGGACCGATGGAGCCTCACGTATGAACAGACATGAAATTTGAGGCCTATGGCGATCACTAGATGCGGCTGAATAATACGAAAACGCGGTATTTGACACCTAATTGTAGCTTATTTTACTGAGTTTGTTCCAAATCTGAAATGGTGATGCACAGGTGTTTCTCGGGGACCGATGGAGTGTCACGTATGAACAGACATGAAATTTGAGGCCTATGGCGATCACTAGATGCGGCTGAATAATACGAAAACGCGTATTTGACACGTATTTGGAGCTTATTTTACTGAGTTTGTTCCAAATCTGAAATGGTGATGCACAGGTGTTTCTCGGGGACCGATGGAGTGTCACGTATGAACAGACATGAAATTTGAGGCCTACGGCGATCACTAGATGCGGCTGAATAATACGGAAACGCGTATTTGACACGTATTTGGAGCTTATTTTACTGAGTTTGTTCCAAATCTGAAATGGTGATGCACAGGTGTTTCTCGGGGACCGATGGAGCGTCACGTATGAACAGACATGAAATTTGAGGCCTATGGCGATCACTAGATGCGGCTGAATAATACGAAAACGCGGTATTTGACACCTAATTGTAGCTTATTTTACTGAGTTTGTTCCAAATCTGAAATGGTGATGCACAGGTGTTTCTCGGGGACCGATGGAGTGTCACGTATGAACAGACATGAAATTTGAGGCCTATGGCGATCTCTAGATGCGGCTGAATAATACGAAAACGCGTATTTGACACGTATTTGGAGCTTATTTTACTGAGTTTGTTCCAAATCTGAAATGGTGATGCACAGGTGTTTCTCGGGGACCGATGGAGTGTCACGTATGAACAGACATGAAATTTGAGGCCTACGGCGATCACTAGATGCGGCTGAATAATACGGAAACGCGTATTTGACACGTATTTGGAGCTTATTTTACTGAGTTTGTTCCAAATCTGAAATGGTGATGCACAGGTGTTTCTCGGGGACCGATGGAGCGTCACGTATGAACAGACATGAAATTTGAGGCCTATGGCGATCACTAGATGCGGCTGAATAATACGAAAACGCGGTATTTGACACCTAATTGTAGCTTATTTTACTGAGTTTGTTCCAAATCTGAAATGGTGATGCACAGGTGTTTGTCGGGGACCGATGGAGTGTCACGTATGAACAGACATGAAATTTGAGGCCTATGGCGATCACTAGATGCGGCTGAATAATACGAAAACGCGTATTTGACACGTATTTGTAGCTTATTTTACTGAGTTTGTTCCAAATCTGAAATGGTGATGCACAGGTGTTTCTCGGGGACCGATGGAGCGTCACGTATGAACAGACATGAAATTTGAGGCCTATGGCGATCACTAGATGCGGCTGAATAATACGGAAACGCGTATTTGACACGTATTTGGAGCTTATTTTACTGAGTTTGTTCCAAATCTGAAATGGTGATGCACAGGTGTTTCTCGGGGACCGATGGAGCGTCACGTATGAACAGACATGAAATTTGAGGCCTATGGCGATCACTAGATGCGGCTGAATAATACGAAAACGCGGTATTTGACACCTAATTGTAGCTTATTTTACTGAGTTTGTTCCAAATCTGAAATGGTGATGCACAGGTGTTTCTCGGGGACCGATGGAGTGTCACGTATGAACAGACATGAAATTTGAGGCCTATGGCGATCACTAGATGCGGCTGAATAATACGAAAACGCGTATTTGACACGTATTTGTAGCTTATTTTACTGAGTTTGTTCCAAATCTGAAATGGTGATGCACAGGTGTTTCTCGGGGACCGATGGAGCGTCACGTATGAACAGACATGAAATTTGAGGCCTATGGCGATCACTAGATGCGGCTGAATAATACGAAAACGCGGTATTTGACACCTAATTGTAGCTTATTTTACTGAGTTTGTTCCAAATCTGAAATGGTGATGCACAGGTGTTTCTCGGGGACCGATGGAGTGTCACGTATGAACAGACATGAAATTTGAGGCCTATGGCGATCACTAGATGCGGCTGAATAATACGAAAACGCGTATTTGACACGTATTTGTAGCTTATTTTACTGAGTTTGTTCCAAATCTGAAATGGTGATGCACAGGTGTTTCTCGGGGACCGATGGAGTGTCACGTATGAACAGACATGAAATTTGAGGCCTACGGCGATCACTAGATGCGGCTGAATAATACGGAAACGCGTATTTGACACGTATTTGGAGCTTATTTTACTGAGTTTGTTCCAAATCTGAAATGGTGATGCACAGGTGTTTCTCGGGGACCGATGGAGTGTCACGTATGAACAGACATGAAATTTGAGGCCTATGGCGATCACTAGATGCGGCTGAATAATACGAAAACGCGTATTTGACACGTATTTGTAGCTTATTTTACTGAGTTTGTTCCAAATCTGAAATGGTGATGCACAGGTGTTTCTCGGGGACCGATGGAGCGTCACGTATGAACAGACATGAAATTTGAGGCCTATGGCGATCACTAGATGCGGCTGAATAATACGAAAACGCGGTATTTGACACCTAATTGTAGCTTATTTTACTGAGTTTGTTCCAAATCTGAAATGGTGATGCACAGGTGTTTCTCGGGGACCGATGGAGTGTCACGTATGAACAGACATGAAATTTGAGGCCTATGGCGATCACTAGATGCGGCTGAATAATACGAAAACGCGGTATTTGACACCTAATTGTAGCTTATTTTACTGAGTTTGTTCCAAATCTGAAATGGTGATGCACAGGTGTTTCTCGGGGACCGATGGAGCGTCACGTATGAACAGACATGAAATTTGAGGCCTATGGCGATCACTAGATGCGGCTGAATAATACGAAAACGCGGTATTTGACACCTAATTGTAGCTTATTTTACTGAGTTTGTTCCAAATCTGAAATGGTGATGCACAGGTGTTTCTCGGGGACCGATGGAGCGTCACGTATGAACAGACATGAAATTTGAGGCCTATGGCGATCACTAGATGCGGCTGAATAATACGAAAACGCGGTATTTGACACCTAATTGTAGCTTATTTTACTGAGTTTGTTCCAAATCTGAAATGGTGATGCACAGGTGTTTCTCGGGGACCGATGGAGTGTCACGTATGAACAGACATGAAATTTGAGGCCTATGGCGATCACTAGATGCGGCTGAATAATACGAAAACGCGTATTTGACACGTATTTGTAGCTTATTTTACTGAGTTTGTTCCAAATCTGAAATGGTGATGCACAGGTGTTTCTCGGGGACCGATGGAGCGTCACGTATGAACAGACATGAAATTTGAGGCCTATGGCGATCCCTAGATGCGGCTGAATAATACGAAAACGCGTATTTGACACGTATTTGTAGCTTATTTTACTGAGTTTGTTCCAAATCTGAAATGGTGATGCACAGGTGTTTCTCGGGGACCGATGGAGTGTCACGTAGGAACAGACATCAAATTTGAGGCCTATGGCGATCACTAGAAGCGGCTGAATAATACGAAAACGCGTATTTGACACGTATTTGTAGCTTATTTTACTGAGTTTGTTCCAAATCTGAAATGGTGATGCACAGGTGTTTCTCGGGGACCGATGGAGCGTCACGTATGAACAGACATGAAATTTGAGGCCTATGGCGATCCCTAGATGCGGCTGAATAATACGAAAACGCGTATTTGACACGTATTTGTAGCTTATTTTACTGAGTTTGTTCCAAATCTGAAATGGTGATGCACAGGTGTTTCTCGGGGACCGATGGAGTGTCACGTAGGAACAGACATCAAATTTGAGGCCTATGGCGATCACTAGAAGCGGCTGAATAATACGAAAACGCGTATTTGACACGTATTTGTAGCTTATTTTACTGAGTTTGTTCCAAATCTGAAATGGTGATGCACAGGTGTTTCTCGGGGACCGATGGAGCGTCACGTATGAACAGACATGAAATTTGAGGCCTATGGCGATCCCTAGATGCGGCTGAATAATACGAAAACGCGTATTTGACACGTATTTGTAGCTTATTTTACTGAGTTTGTTCCAAATCTGAAATGGTGATGCACAGGTGTTTCTCGGGGACCGATGGAGTGTCACGTATGAACAGACATGAAATTTGAGGCCTATGGCGATCACAAGATGCGGCTGAATAATACGAAAACGCGTACCTATTTGACACGTATTTGTAGCTTATTTTACTGAGTTTGTTCCAAATCTGAAATGGTGATGCACAGGTGTTTCTCGGGGACCGATGGAGCCTCACGTATGAACAGACATGAAATTTGAGGCCTATGGCGATCACTAGATGCGGCTGAATAATACGAAAACGCGGTATTTGACACCTAATTGTAGCTAATTTTACTGAGTTTGTTCCAAATCTGAAATGGTGATGCACAGGTGTTTCTCGGGGACCGATGGAGTGTCACGTATGAACAGACATGAAATTTGAGGCCTATGGCGATCACTAGATGCGGCTGAATAATACGAAAACGCGTATTTGACACGTATTTGGAGCTTATTTTACTGAGTTTGTTCCAAATCTGAAATGGTGATGCACAGGTGTTTCTCGGGGACCGATGGAGTGTCACGTATGAACAGACATGAAATTTGAGGCCTATGGCGATCACTAGATGCGGCTGAATAATACGAAAACGCGGTATTTGACACCTAATTGTAGCTTATTTTACTGAGTTTGTTCCAAATCTGAAATGGTGATGCACAGGTGTTTCTCGGGGACCGATGGAGTGTCACGTATGAACAGACATGAAATTTGAGGCCTATGGCGATCACTAGATGCGGCTGAATAATACGAAAACGCGTATTTGACACGTATTTGGAGCTTATTTTACTGAGTTTGTTCCAAATCTGAAATGGTGATGCACAGGTGTTTCTCGGGGACCGATGGAGTGTCACGTATGAACAGACATGAAATTTGAGGCCTACGGCGATCACTAGATGCGGCTGAATAATACGGAAACGCGTATTTGACACGTATTTGGAGCTTATTTTACTGAGTTTGTTCCAAATCTGAAATGGTGATGCACAGGTGTTTCTCGGGGACCGATGGAGCGTCACGTATGAACAGACATGAAATTTGAGGCCTATGGCGATCACTAGATGCGGCTGAATAATACGAAAACGCGGTATTTGACACCTAATTGTAGCTTATTTTACTGAGTTTGTTCCAAATCTGAAATGGTGATGCACAGGTGTTTGTCGGGGACCGATGGAGTGTCACGTATGAACAGACATGAAATTTGAGGCCTATGGCGATCACTAGATGCGGCTGAATAATACGAAAACGCGTATTTGACACGTATTTGTAGCTTATTTTACTGAGTTTGTTCCAAATCTGAAATGGTGATGCACAGGTGTTTCTCGGGGACCGATGGAGCGTCACGTATGAACAGACATGAAATTTGAGGCCTATGGCGATCACTAGATGCGGCTGAATAATACGAAAACGCGGTATTTGACACCTAATTGTAGCTTATTTTACTGAGTTTGTTCCAAATCTGAAATGGTGATGCACAGGTGTTTCTCGGGGACCGATGGAGTGTCACGTATGAACAGACATGAAATTTGAGGCCTACGGCGATCACTAGATGCGGCTGAATAATACGGAAACGCGTATTTGACACGTATTTGGAGCTTATTTTACTGAGTTTGTTCCAAATCTGAAATGGTGATGCACAGGTGTTTCTCGGGGACCGATGGAGCGTCACGTATGAACAGACATGAAATTTGAGGCCTATGGCGATCACTAGATGCGGCTGAATAATACGAAAACGCGGTATTTGACACCTAATTGTAGCTTATTTTACTGAGTTTGTTCCAAATCTGAAATGGTGATGCACAGGTGTTTCTCGGGGACCGATGGAGTGTCACGTATGAACAGACATGAAATTTGAGGCCTATGGCGATCACTAGATGCGGCTGAATAATACGAAAACGCGTATTTGACACGTATTTGTAGCTTATTTTACTGAGTTTGTTCCAAATCTGAAATGGTGATGCACAGGTGTTTCTCGGGGACCGATGGAGTGTCACGTATGAACAGACATGAAATTTGAGGCCTACGGCGATCACTAGATGCGGCTGAATAATACGGAAACGCGTATTTGACACGTATTTGGAGCTTATTTTACTGAGTTTGTTCCAAATCTGAAATGGTGATGCACAGGTGTTTCTCGGGGACCGATGGAGTGTCACGTATGAACAGACATGAAATTTGAGGCCTATGGCGATCACTAGATGCGGCTGAATAATACGAAAACGCGTATTTGACACGTATTTGTAGCTTATTTTACTGAGTTTGTTCCAAATCTGAAATGGTGATGCACAGGTGTTTCTCGGGGACCGATGGAGCGTCACGTATGAACAGACATGAAATTTGAGGCCTATGGCGATCACTAGATGCGGCTGAATAATACGAAAACGCGGTATTTGACACCTAATTGTAGCTTATTTTACTGAGTTTGTTCCAAATCTGAAATGGTGATGCACAGGTGTTTCTCGGGGACCGATGGAGTGTCACGTATGAACAGACATGAAATTTGAGGCCTATGGCGATCACTAGATGCGGCTGAATAATACGAAAACGCGTATTTGACACGTATTTGGAGCTTATTTTACTGAGTTTGTTCCAAATCTGAAATGGTGATGCACAGTGTTTCTCGGGGACCGATGGAGCGTCACGTATGAACAGACATGAAATTTGAGGCCTATGGCGATCACTAGATGCGGCTGAATAATACGAAAACGCGGTATTTGACACCTAATTGTAGCTTATTTTACTGAGTTTGTTCCAAATCTGAAATGGTGATGCACAGGTGTTTCTCGGGGACCGATGGAGTGTCACGTATGAACAGACATGAAATTTGAGGCCTATGGCGATCACTAGATGCGGCTGAATAATACGAAAACGCGTATTTGACACGTATTTGGAGCTTATTTTACTGAGTTTGTTCCAAATCTGAAATGGTGATGCACAGGTGTTTCTCGGGGACCGATGGAGCGTCACGTATGAACAGACATGAAATTTGAGGCCTATGGCGATCCCTAGATGCGGCTGAATAATACGAAAACGCGTATTTGACACGTATTTGTAGCTTATTTTACTGAGTTTGTTCCAAATCTGAAATGGTGATGCACAGGTGTTTCTCGGGGACCGATGGAGTGTCACGTATGAACAGACATGAAATTTGAGGCCTATGGCGATCACTAGATGCGGCTGAATAATACGAAAACGCGTACCTATTTGACACGTATTTGTAGCTTATTTTACTGAGTTTGTTCCAAATCTGAAATGGTGATGCACAGGTGTTTCTCGGGGACCGATGGAGCGTCACGTATGAACAGACATGAAATTTGAGGCCTATGGCGATCACTAGATGCGGCTGAATAATACGAAAACGCGGTATTTGACACCTAATTGTAGCTTATTTTACTGAGTTTGTTCCAAATCTGAAATGGTGATGCACAGGTGTTTCTCGGGGACCGATGGAGTGTCACGTATGAACAGACATGAAATTTGAGGCCTATGGCGATCACTAGATGCGGCTGAATAATACGAAAACGCGTATTTGACACGTATTTGTAGCTTATTTTACTGAGTTTGTTCCAAATCTGAAATGGTGATGCACAGGTGTTTCTCGGGGACCGATGGAGCGTCACGTATGAACAGACATGAAATTTGAGGCCTATGGCGATCACTAGATGCGGCTGAATAATACGAAAACGCGGTATTTGACACCTAATTGTAGCTTATTTTACTGAGTTTGTTCCAAATCTGAAATGGTGATGCACAGGTGTTTCTCGGGGACCGATGGAGTGTCACGTATGAACAGACATGAAATTTGAGGCCTATGGCGATCACTAGATGCGGCTGAATAATACGAAAACGCGGTATTTGACACCTAATTGTAGCTTATTTTACTGAGTTTGTTCCAAATCTGAAATGGTGATGCACAGGTGTTTCTCGGGGACCGATGGAGTGTCACGTATGAACAGACATGAAATTTGAGGCCTATGGCGATCACTAGATGCGGCTGAATAATACGAAAACGCGGTATTTGACACCTAATTGTAGCTTATTTTACTGAGTTTGTTCCAAATCTGAAATGGTGATGCACAGGTGTTTCTCGGGGACCGATGGAGTGTCACGTATGAACAGACATGAAATTTGAGGCCTATGGCGATCACTAGATGCGGCTGAATAATACGAAAACGCGTATTTGACACGTATTTGTAGCTTATTTTACTGAGTTTGTTCCAAATCTGAAATGGTGATGCACAGGTGTTTCTCGGGGACCGATGGAGCGTCACGTATGAACAGACATGAAATTTGAGGCCTATGGCGATCACTAGATGCGGCTGAATAATACGAAAACGCGGTATTTGACACCTAATTGTAGCTTATTTTACTGAGTTTGTTCCAAATCTGAAATGGTGATGCACAGGTGTTTCTCGGGGACCGATGGAGTGTCACGTATGAACAGACATGAAATTTGAGGCCTATGGCGATCACTAGATGCGGCTGAATAATACGAAAACGCGGTATTTGACACCTAATTGTAGCTTATTTTACTGAGTTTGTTCCAAATCTGAAATGGTGATGCACAGGTGTTTCTCGGGGACCGATGGAGCGTCACGTATGAACAGACATGAAATTTGAGGCCTATGGCGATCACTAGATGCGGCTGAATAATACGAAAACGCGGTATTTGACACCTAATTGTAGCTTATTTTACTGAGTTTGTTCCAAATCTGAAATGGTGATGCACAGGTGTTTCTCGGGGACCGATGGAGTGTCACGTATGAACAGACATGAAATTTGAGGCCTATGGCGATCACTAGATGCGGCTGAATAATACGAAAACGCGTATTTGACACGTATTTGTAGCTTATTTTACTGAGTTTGTTCCAAATCTGAAATGGTGATGCACAGGTGTTTCTCGGGGACCGATGGAGTGTCACGTATGAACAGACATGAAATTTGAGGCCTACGGCGATCACTAGATGCGGCTGAATAATACGGAAACGCGTATTTGACACGTATTTGGAGCTTATTTTACTGAGTTTGTTCCAAATCTGAAATGGTGATGCACAGGTGTTTCTCGGGGACCGATGGAGCGTCACGTATGAACAGACATGAAATTTGAGGCCTATGGCGATCACTAGATGCGGCTGAATAATACGAAAACGCGGTATTTGACACCTAATTGTAGCTTATTTTACTGAGTTTGTTCCAAATCTGAAATGGTGATGCACAGGTGTTTCTCGGGGACCGATGGAGCGTCACGTATGAACAGACATGAAATTTGAGGCCTATGGCGATCACTAGATGCGGCTGAATAATACGAAAACGCGGTATTTGACACCTAATTGTAGCTTATTTTACTGAGTTTGTTCCAAATCTGAAATGGTGATGCACAGGTGTTTCTCGGGGACCGATGGAGTGTCACGTATGAACAGACATGAAATTTGAGGCCTATGGCGATCACTAGATGCGGCTGAATAATACGAAAACGCGTATTTGACACGTATTTGGAGCTTATTTTACTGAGTTTGTTCCAAATCTGAAATGGTGATGCACAGGTGTTTCTCGGGGACCGATGGAGTGTCACGTATGAACAGACATGAAATTTGAGGCCTACGGCGATCACTAGATGCGGCTGAATAATACGGAAACGCGTATTTGACACGTATTTGGAGCTTATTTTACTGAGTTTGTTCCAAATCTGAAATGGTGATGCACAGGTGTTTCTCGGGGACCGATGGAGCGTCACGTATGAACAGACATGAAATTTGAGGCCTATGGCGATCACTAGATGCGGCTGAATAATACGAAAACGCGGTATTTGACACCTAATTGTAGCTTATTTTACTGAGTTTGTTCCAAATCTGAAATGGTGATGCACAGGTGTTTCTCGGGGACCGATGGAGTGTCACGTATGAACAGACATGAAATTTGAGGCCTATGGCGATCACTAGATGCGGCTGAATAATACGAAAACGCGGTATTTGACACCTAATTGTAGCTTATTTTACTGAGTTTGTTCCAAATCTGAAATGGTGATGCACAGGTGTTTCTCGGGGACCGATGGAGTGTCACGTATGAACAGACATGAAATTTGAGGCCTATGGCGATCACTAGATGCGGCTGAATAATACGAAAACGCGTATTTGACACGTATTTGTAGCTTATTTTACTGAGTTTGTTCCAAATCTGAAATGGTGATGCACAGGTGTTTCTCGGGGACCGATGGAGCGTCACGTATGAACAGACATGAAATTTGAGGCCTATGGCGATCACTAGATGCGGCTGAATAATACGAAAACGCGTATTTGACACGTATTTGTAGCTTATTTTACTGAGTTTGTTCCAAATCTGAAATGGTGATGCACAGGTGTTTCTCGGGGACCGATGGAGCGTCACGTATGAACAGACATGAAATTTGAGGCCTATGGCGATCACTAGATGCGGCTGAATAATACGAAAACGCGTATTTGACACGTATTTGGAGCTTATTTTACTGAGTTTGTTCCAAATCTGAAATGGTGATGCACAGGTGTTTCTCGGGGACCGATGGAGTGTCACGTATGAACAGACATGAAATTTGAGGCCTATGGCGATCACTAGATGCGGCTGAATAATACGAAAACGCGTATTTGACACGTATTTGGAGCTTATTTTACTGAGTTTGTTCCAAATCTGAAATGGTGATGCACAGGTGTTTCTCGGGGACCGATGGAGTGTCACGTATGAACAGACATGAAATTTGAGGCCTACGGCGATCACTAGATGCGGCTGAATAATACGGAAACGCGTATTTGACACGTATTTGGAGCTTATTTTACTGAGTTTGTTCCAAATCTGAAATGGTGATGCACAGGTGTTTCTCGGGGACCGATGGAGCGTCACGTATGAACAGACATGAAATTTGAGGCCTACGGCGATCACTAGATGCGGCTGAATAATACGGAAACGCGTATTTGACACGTATTTGGAGCTTATTTTACTGAGTTTGTTCCAAATCGGAAATGGTGATGCACAGGTGTTTGTCGGGGACCGATGGAGTGTCACGTATGAACAGACATGAAATTTGAGGCCTATGGCGATCACTAGATGCGGCTGAATAATACGAAAACGCGTATTTGACACGTATTTGTAGCTTATTTTACTGAGTTTGTTCCAAATCTGAAATGGTGATGCACAGGTGTTTCTCGGGGACCGATGGAGCGTCACGTATGAACAGACATGAAATTTGAGGCCTATGGCGATCACTAGATGCGGCTGAATAATACGAAAACGCGTATTTGACACGTATTTGTAGCTTATTTTACTGAGTTTGTTCCAAATCTGAAATGGTGATGCACAGGTGTTTCTCGGGGACCGATGGAGCGTCACGTATGAACAGACATGAAATTGGAGGCCTATGGCGATCACTAGATGCGGCTGAATAATACGAAAACGCGGTATTTGACACCTAATTGTAGCTTATTTTACTGAGTTTGTTCCAAATCTGAAATGGTGATGCACAGGTGTTTCTCGGGGACCGATGGAGTGTCACGTATGAACAGACATGAAATTTGAGGCCTATGGCGATCACTAGATGCGGCTGAATAATACGAAAACGCGGTATTTGACACCTAATTGTAGCTTATTTTACTGAGTTTGTTCCAAATCTGAAATGGTGATGCACAGGTGTTTCTCGGGGACCGATGGAGTGTCACGTATGAACAGACATGAAATTTGAGGCCTATGGCGATCACTAGATGCGGCTGAATAATACGAAAACGCGTATTTGACACGTATTTGTAGCTTATTTTACTGAGTTTGTTCCAAATCTGAAATGGTGATGCACAGGTGTTTCTCGGGGACCGATGGAGCGTCACGTATGAACAGACATGAAATTTGAGGCCTATGGCGATCACTAGATGCGGCTGAATAATACGAAAACGCGTATTTGACACGTATTTGTAGCTTATTTTACTGAGTTTGTTCCAAATCTGAAATGGTGATGCACAGGTGTTTCTCGGGGACCGATGGAGCGTCACGTATGAACAGACATGAAATTTGAGGCCTATGGCGATCACTAGATGCGGCTGAATAATACGAAAACGCGTATTTGACACGTATTTGGAGCTTATTTTACTGAGTTTGTTCCAAATCTGAAATGGTGATGCACAGGTGTTTCTCGGGGACCGATGGAGTGTCACGTATGAACAGACATGAAATTTGAGGCCTATGGCGATCACTAGATGCGGCTGAATAATACGAAAACGCGTATTTGACACGTATTTGGAGCTTATTTTACTGAGTTTGTTCCAAATCTGAAATGGTGATGCACAGGTGTTTCTCGGGGACCGATGGAGTGTCACGTATGAACAGACATGAAATTTGAGGCCTACGGCGATCACTAGATGCGGCTGAATAATACGGAAACGCGTATTTGACACGTATTTGGAGCTTATTTTACTGAGTTTGTTCCAAATCTGAAATGGTGATGCACAGGTGTTTCTCGGGGACCGATGGAGCGTCACGTATGAACAGACATGAAATTTGAGGCCTATGGCGATCACTAGATGCGGCTGAATAATACGAAAACGCGGTATTTGACACCTAATTGTAGCTTATTTTACTGAGTTTGTTCCAAATCTGAAATGGTGATGCACAGGTGTTTCTCGGGGACCGATGGAGTGTCACGTATGAACAGACATGAAATTTGAGGCCTATGGCGATCACTAGATGCGGCTGAATAATACGAAAACGCGTATTTGACACGTATTTGGAGCTTATTTTACTGAGTTTGTTCCAAATCTGAAATGGTGATGCACAGGTGTTTCTCGGGGACCGATGGAGCGTCACGTATGAACAGACATGAAATTTGAGGCCTATGGCGATCCCTAGATGCGGCTGAATAATACGAAAACGCGTATTTGACACGTATTTGTAGCTTATTTTACTGAGTTTGTTCCAAATCTGAAATGGTGATGCACAGGTGTTTCTCGGGGACCGATGGAGTGTCACGTATGAACAGACATGAAATTTGAGGCCTATGGCGATCACTAGATGCGGCTGAATAATACGAAAACGCGTACCTATTTGACACGTATTTGTAGCTTATTTTACTGAGTTTGTTCCAAATCTGAAATGGTGATGCACAGGTGTTTCTCGGGGACCGATGGAGCGTCACGTATGAACAGACATGAAATTTGAGGCCTATGGCGATCACTAGATGCGGCTGAATAATACGAAAACGCGGTATTTGACACCTAATTGTAGCTTATTTTACTGAGTTTGTTCCAAATCTGAAATGGTGATGCACAGGTGTTTCTCGGGGACCGATGGAGTGTCACGTATGAACAGACATGAAATTTGAGGCCTATGGCGATCACTAGATGCGGCTGAATAATACGAAAACGCGTATTTGACACGTATTTGTAGCTTATTTTACTGAGTTTGTTCCAAATCTGAAATGGTGATGCACAGGTGTTTCTCGGGGACCGATGGAGCGTCACGTATGAACAGACATGAAATTTGAGGCCTATGGCGATCACTAGATGCGGCTGAATAATACGAAAACGCGGTATTTGACACCTAATTGTAGCTTATTTTACTGAGTTTGTTCCAAATCTGAAATGGTGATGCACAGGTGTTTCTCGGGGACCGATGGAGTGTCACGTATGAACAGACATGAAATTTGAGGCCTATGGCGATCACTAGATGCGGCTGAATAATACGAAAACGCGTATTTGACACGTATTTGGAGCTTATTTTACTGAGTTTGTTCCAAATCTGAAATGGTGATGCACAGGTGTTTCTCGGGGACCGATGGAGTGTCACGTATGAACAGACATGAAATTTGAGGCCTACGGCGATCACTAGATGCGGCTGAATAATACGGAAACGCGTATTTGACACGTATTTGGAGCTTATTTTACTGAGTTTGTTCCAAATCTGAAATGGTGATGCACAGGTGTTTCTCGGGGACCGATGGAGCGTCACGTATGAACAGACATGAAATTTGAGGCCTATGGCGATCACTAGATGCGGCTGAATAATACGAAAACGCGGTATTTGACACCTAATTGTAGCTTATTTTACTGAGTTTGTTCCAAATCTGAAATGGTGATGCACAGGTGTTTCTCGGGGACCGATGGAGTGTCACGTATGAACAGACATGAAATTTGAGGCCTATGGCGATCACTAGATGCGGCTGAATAATACGAAAACGCGTATTTGACACGTATTTGTAGCTTATTTTACTGAGTTTGTTCCAAATCTGAAATGGTGATGCACAGGTGTTTCTCGGGGACCGATGGAGCGTCACGTATGAACAGACATGAAATTTGAGGCCTATGGCGATCACTAGATGCGGCTGAATAATACGAAAACGCGGTATTTGACACCTAATTGTAGCTTATTTTACTGAGTTTGTTCCAAATCTGAAATGGTGATGCACAGGTGTTTCTCGGGGACCGATGGAGTGTCACGTATGAACAGACATGAAATTTGAGGCCTATGGCGATCACTAGATGCGGCTGAATAATACGAAAACGCGTATTTGACACGTATTTGGAGCTTATTTTACTGAGTTTGTTCCAAATCTGAAATGGTGATGCACAGGTGTTTCTCGGGGACCGATGGAGTGTCACGTATGAACAGACATGAAATTTGAGGCCTACGGCGATCACTAGATGCGGCTGAATAATACGGAAACGCGTATTTGACACGTATTTGGAGCTTATTTTACTGAGTTTGTTCCAAATCTGAAATGGTGATGCACAGGTGTTTCTCGGGGACCGATGGAGCGTCACGTATGAACAGACATGAAATTTGAGGCCTATGGCGATCACTAGATGCGGCTGAATAATACGAAAACGCGTATTTGACACGTATTTGTAGCTTATTTTACTGAGTTTGTTCCAAATCTGAAATGGTGATGCACAGGTGTTTCTCGGGGACCGATGGAGCGTCACGTATGAACAGACATGAAATTTGAGGCCTATGGCGATCACTAGATGCGGCTGAATAATACGAAAACGCGGTATTTGACACCTAATTGTAGCTTATTTTACTGAGTTTGTTCCAAATCTGAAATGGTGATGCACAGGTGTTTCTCGGGGACCGATGGAGTGTCACGTATGAACAGACATGAAATTTGAGGCCTATGGCGATCACTAGATGCGGCTGAATAATACGAAAACGCGTATTTGACACGTATTTGTAGCTTATTTTACTGAGTTTGTTCCAAATCTGAAATGGTGATGCACAGGTGTTTCTCGGGGACCGATGGAGCGTCACGTATGAACAGACATGAAATTTGAGGCCTATGGCGATCACTAGATGCGGCTGAATAATACGAAAACGCGGTATTTGACACCTAATTGTAGCTTATTTTACTGAGTTTGTTCCAAATCTGAAATGGTGATGCACAGGTGTTTCTCGGGGACCGATGGAGTGTCACGTATGAACAGACATGAAATTTGAGGCCTATGGCGATCACTAGATGCGGCTGAATAATACGAAAACGCGGTATTTGACACCTAATTGTAGCTTATTTTACTGAGTTTGTTCCAAATCTGAAATGGTGATGCACAGGTGTTTCTCGGGGACCGATGGAGCGTCACGTATGAACAGACATGAAATTTGAGGCCTATGGCGATCACTAGATGCGGCTGAATAATACGAAAACGCGGTATTTGACACCTAATTGTAGCTTATTTTACTGAGTTTGTTCCAAATCTGAAATGGTGATGCACAGGTGTTTCTCGGGGACCGATGGAGCGTCACGTATGAACAGACATGAAATTTGAGGCCTATGGCGATCACTAGATGCGGCTGAATAATACGAAAACGCGGTATTTGACACCTAATTGTAGCTTATTTTACTGAGTTTGTTCCAAATCTGAAATGGTGATGCACAGGTGTTTCTCGGGGACCGATGGAGTGTCACGTATGAACAGACATGAAATTTGAGGCCTATGGCGATCACTAGATGCGGCTGAATAATACGAAAACGCGTATTTGACACGTATTTGTAGCTTATTTTACTGAGTTTGTTCCAAATCTGAAATGGTGATGCACAGGTGTTTCTCGGGGACCGATGGAGTGTCACGTATGAACAGACATGAAATTTGAGGCCTACGGCGATCACTAGATGCGGCTGAATAATACGGAAACGCGTATTTGACACGTATTTGGAGCTTATTTTACTGAGTTTGTTCCAAATCTGAAATGGTGATGCACAGGTGTTTCTCGGGGACCGATGGAGCGTCACGTATGAACAGACATGAAATTTGAGGCCTATGGCGATCACTAGATGCGGCTGAATAATACGAAAACGCGGTATTTGACACCTAATTGTAGCTTATTTTACTGAGTTTGTTCCAAATCTGAAATGGTGATGCACAGGTGTTTCTCGGGGACCGATGGAGCGTCACGTATGAACAGACATGAAATTTGAGGCCTATGGCGATCACTAGATGCGGCTGAATAATACGAAAACGCGGTATTTGACACCTAATTGTAGCTTATTTTACTGAGTTTGTTCCAAATCTGAAATGGTGATGCACAGGTGTTTCTCGAGGACCGATGGAGTGTCACGTATGAACAGACATGAAATTTGAGGCCTATGGCGATCACTAGATGCGGCTGAATAATACGAAAACGCGTATTTGACACGTATTTGGAGCTTATTTTACTGAGTTTGTTCCAAATCTGAAATGGTGATGCACAGGTGTTTCTCGGGGACCGATGGAGTGTCACGTATGAACAGACATGAAATTTGAGGCCTACGGCGATCACTAGATGCGGCTGAATAATACGGAAACGCGTATTTGACACGTATTTGAAGCTTATTTTACTGAGTTTGTTCCAAATCTGAAATGGTGATGCACAGGTGTTTCTCGGGGACCGATGGAGCGTCACGTATGAACAGACATGAAATTTGAGGCCTATGGCGATCACTAGATGCGGCTGAATAATACGAAAACGCGGTATTTGACACCTAATTGTAGCTTATTTTACTGAGTTTGTTCCAAATCTGAAATGGTGATGCACAGGTGTTTCTCGGGGACCGATGGAGTGTCACGTATGAACAGACATGAAATTTGAGGCCTATGGCGATCACTAGATGCGGCTGAATAATACGAAAACGCGTATTTGACACGTATTTGTAGCTTATTTTACTGAGTTTGTTCCAAATCTGAAATGGTGATGCACAGGTGTTTCTCGGGGACCGATGGAGCGTCACGTATGAACAGACATGAAATTTGAGGCCTATGGCGATCACTAGATGCGGCTGAATAATACGAAAACGCGGTATTTGACACCTAATTGTAGCTTATTTTACTGAGTTTGTTCCAAATCTGAAATGGTGATGCACAGGTGTTTCTCGGGGACCGATGGAGTGTCACGTATGAACAGACATGAAATTTGAGGCCTACGGCGATCACTAGATGCGGCTGAATAATACGGAAACGCGTATTTGACACGTATTTGGAGCTTATTTTACTGAGTTTGTTCCAAATCTGAAATGGTGATGCACAGGTGTTTCTCGGGGACCGATGGAGCGTCACGTATGAACAGACATGAAATTTGAGGCCTATGGCGATCACTAGATGCGGCTGAATAATACGAAAACGCGTATTTGACACGTATTTGGAGCTTATTTTACTGAGTTTGTTCCAAATCTGAAATGGTGATGCACAGGTGTTTCTCGGGGACCGATGGAGTGTCACGTATGAACAGACATGAAATTTGAGGCCTACGGCGATCACTAGATGCGGCTGAATAATACGGAAACGCGTATTTGACACGTATTTGGAGCTTATTTTACTGAGTTTGTTCCAAATCTGAAATGGTGATGCACAGGTGTTTCTCGGGGACCGATGGAGCGTCACGTATGAACAGACATGAAATTTGAGGCCTATGGCGATCACTAGATGCGGCTGAATAATACGAAAACGCGTATTTGACACGTATTTGGAGCTTATTTTACTGAGTTTGTTCCAAATCTGAAATGGTGATGCACAGGTGTTTCTCGGGGACCGATGGAGTGTCACGTATGAACAGACATGAAATTTGAGGCCTACGGCGATCACTAGATGCGGCTGAATAATACGGAAACGCGTATTTGACACGTATTTGGAGCTTATTTTACTGAGTTTGTTCCAAATCTGAAATGGTGATGCACAGGTGTTTCTCGGGGACCGATGGAGCGTCACGTATGAACAGACATGAAATTTGAGGCCTATGGCGATCACTAGATGCGGCTGAATAATACGAAAACGCGGTATTTGACACCTAATTGTAGCTTATTTTACTGAGTTTGTTCCAAATCTGAAATGGTGATGCACAGGTGTTTCTCGGGGACCGATGGAGTGTCACGTATGAACAGACATGAAATTTGAGGCCTATGGCGATCACTAGATGCGGCTGAATAATACGAAAACGCGTATTTGACACGTATTTGGAGCTTATTTTACTGAGTTTGTTCCAAATCTGAAATGGTGATGCACAGATGTTTCTCGGGGACCGATGGAGCGTCACGTATGAACAGACATGAAATTTGAGGCCTATGGCGATCACTAGATGCGGCTGAATAATACGAAAACGCGGTATTTGACACCTAATTGTAGCTTATTTTACTGAGTTTGTTCCAAATCTGAAATGGTGATGCACAGGTGTTTCTCGGGGACCGATGGAGTGTCACGTATGAACAGACATGAAATTTGAGGCCTACGGCGATCACTAGATGCGGCTGAATAATACGAAAACGCGGTATTTGACACCTAATTGTATCTTATTTTACTGAGTTTGTTCCAAATCTGAAATGGTGATGCACAGGTGTTTCTCGGGGACCGATGGAGTGTCACGTATGAACAGACATGAAATTTGAGGCCTATGGCGATCACTAGATGCGGCTGAATAATACGAAAACGCGTATTTGACACGTATTTGTAGCTTATTTTACTGAGTTTGTTCCAAATCTGAAATGGTGATGCACAGGTGTTTCTCGGGGACCGATGGAGCGTCACGTATGAACAGACATGAAATTTGAGGCCTATGGCGATCACTAGATGCGGCTGAATAATACGAAAACGCGGTATTTGACACCTAATTGTAGCTTATTTTACTGAGTTTGTTCCAAATCTGAAATGGTGATGCACAGGTGTTTCTCGGGGACCGATGGAGTGTCACGTATGAACAGACATGAAATTTGAGGCCTATGGCGATCACTAGATGCGGCTGAATAATACGAAAACGCGTATTTGACACGTATTTGGAGCTTATTTTACTGAGTTTGTTCCAAATCTGAAATGGTGATGCACAGGTGTTTCTCGGGGACCGATGGAGTGTCACGTATGAACAGACATGAAATTTGAGGCCTACGGCGATCACTAGATGCGGCTGAATAATACGGAAACGCGTATTTGACACGTATTTGGAGCTTATTTTACTGAGTTTGTTCCAAATCTGAAATGGTGACGCACAGGTGTTTCTCGGGGACCGATGGAGCGTCACGTATGAACAGACATGAAATTTGAGGCCTATGGCGATCACTAGATGCGGCTGAATAATACGAAAACGCGGTATTTGACACCTAATTGTAGCTTATTTTACTGAGTTTGTTCCAAATCTGAAATGGTGATGCACAGGTGTTTCTCGGGGACCGATGGAGTGTCACGTATGAACAGACATGAAATTTGAGGCCTATGGCGATCACTAGATGCGGCTGAATAATACGAAAACGCGTATTTGACACGTATTTGTAGCTTATTTTACTGAGTTTGTTCCAAATCTGAAATGGTGATGCACAGGTGTTTCTCGGGGACCGATGGAGCGTCACGTATGAACAGACATGAAATTTGAGGCCTATGGCGATCACTAGATGCGGCTGAATAATACGAAAACGCGGTATTTGACACCTAATTGTAGCTTATTTTACTGAGTTTGTTCCAAATCTGAAATGGTGATGCACAGTTGTTTCTCGGGGACCGATGGAGTGTCACGTATGAACAGACATGAAATTTGAGGCCTACGGCGATCACTAGATGCGGCTGAATAATACGGAAACGCGTATTTGACACGTATTTGGAGCTTATTTTACTGAGTTTGTTCCAAATCTGAAATGGTGATGCACAGGTGTTTCTCGGGGACCGATGGAGCGTCACGTATGAACAGACATGAAATTTGAGGCCTATGGCGATCACTAGATGCGGCTGAATAATACGAAAACGCGGTATTTGACACCTAATTGTAGCTTATTTTACTGAGTTTGTTCCAAATCTGAAATGGTGATGCACAGGTGTTTCTCGGGGACCGATGGAGTGTCACGTATGAACAGACATGAAATTTGAGGCCTATGGCGATCACTAGATGCGGCTGAATAATACGAAAACGCGTATTTGACACGTATTTGTAGCTTATTTTACTGAGTTTGTTCCAAATCTGAAATGGTGATGCACAGGTGTTTCTCGGGGACCGATGGAGCGTCACGTATGAACAGACATGAAATTTGAGGCCTATGGCGATCCCTAGATGCGGCTGAATAATACGAAAACGCGTATTTGACACGTATTTGTAGCTTATTTTACTGAGTTTGTTCCAAATCTGAAATGGTGATGCACAGGTGTTTCTCGGGGACCGATGGAGTGTCACGTATGAACAGACATGAAATTTGAGGCCTATGGCGATCACTAGATGCGGCTGAATAATACGAAAACGCGTACCTATTTGACACGTATTTGTAGCTTATTTTACTGAGTTTGTTCCAAATCTGAAATGGTGATGCACAGGTGTTTCTCGGGGACCGATGGAGCGTCACGTATGAACAGACATGAAATTTGAGGCCTATGGCGATCACTAGATGCGGCTGAATAATACGAAAACGCGGTATTTGACACCTAATTGTAGCTTATTTTACTGAGTTTGTTCCAAATCTGAAATGGTGATGCACAGGTGTTTCTCGGGGACCGATGGAGCGTCACGTATGAACAGACATGAAATTTGAGGCCTATGGCGATCACTAGATGCGGCTGAATAATACGAAAACGCGGTATTTGACACCTAATTGTAGCTTATTTTACTGAGTTTGTTCCAAATCTGAAATGGTGATGCACAGGTGTTTCTCGGGGACCGATGGAGTGTCACGTATGAACAGACATGAAATTTGAGGCCTATGGCGATCACTAGATGCGGCTGAATAATACGAAAACGCGTATTTGACACGTATTTGGAGCTTATTTTACTGAGTTTGTTCCAAATCTGAAATGGTGATGCAAAGGTGTTTCTCGGGGACCGATGGAGTGTCACGTATGAACAGACATGAAATTTGAGGCCTACGGCGATCACTAGATGCGGCTGAATAATACGGAAACGCGTATTTGACACGTATTTGGAGCTTATTTTACTGAGTTTGTTCCAAATCTGAAATGGTGATGCACAGGTGTTTCTCGGGGACCGATGGAGCGTCACGTATGAACAGACATGAAATTTGAGGCCTATGGCGATCACTAGATGCGGCTGAATAATACGAAAACGCGGTATTTGACACCTAATTGTAGCTTATTTTACTGAGTTTGTTCCAAATCTGAAATGGTGATGCACAGGTGTTTCTCGGGGACCGATGGAGTGTCACGTATGAACAGACATGAAATTTGAGGCCTATGGCGATCACTAGATGCGGCTGAATAATACGAAAACGCGTATTTGACACGTATTTGTAGCTTATTTTACTGAGTTTGTTCCAAATCTGAAATGGTGATGCACAGGTGTTTCTCGGGGACCGATGGAGTGTCACGTATGAACAGACATGAAATTTGAGGCCTATGGCGATCACTAGATGCGGCTGAATAATACGAAAACGCGTATTTGACACGTATTTGTAGCTTATTTTACTGAGTTTGTTCCTAATCTGAAATGGTGATGCACAGGTGTTTCTCGGGGACCGATGGAGTGTCACGTATGAACAGACATGAAATTTGAGGCCTACGGCGATCACTAGATGCGGCTGAATAATACGGAAACGCGTATTTGACACGTATTTGGAGCTTATTTTACTGAGTTTGTTCCAAATCTGAAATGGTGATGCACAGGTGTTTCTCGGGGACCGATGGAGCGTCACGTATGAACAGACATGAAATTTGAGGCCTATGGCGATCACTAGATGCGGCTGAATAATACGAAAACGCGGTATTTGACACCTAATTGTAGCTTATTTTACTGAGTTTGTTCCAAATCTGAAATGGTGATGCACAGGTGTTTCTCGGGGACCGATGGAGTGTCACGTATGAACAGACATGAAATTTGAGGCCTATGGCGATCACTAGATGCGGCTGAATAATACGAAAACGCGTATTTGACACGTATTTGTAGCTTATTTTACTGAGTTTGTTCCAAATCTGAAATGGTGATGCACAGGTGTTTCTCGGGGACCGATGGAGCGTCACGTATGAACAGACATGAAATTTGAGGCCTATGGCGATCACTAGATGCGGCTGAATAATACGAAAACGCGTATTTGACACGTATTTGGAGCTTATTTTACTGAGTTTGTTCCAAATCTGAAATGGTGATGCACAGGTGTTTCTCGGGGACCGATGGAGTGTCACGTGTGAACAGACATGAAATTTGAGGCCTACGGCGATCACTAGATGCGGCTGAATAATACGGAAACGCGTATTTGACACGTATTTGGAGCTTATTTTACTGAGTTTGTTCCAAATCTGAAATGGTGATGCACAGGTGTTTCTCGGGGACCGATGGAGCGTCACGTATGAACAGACATGAAATTTGAGGCCTATGGCGATCACTAGATGCGGCTGAATAATACGAAAACGCGGTATTTGACACCTAATTGTAGCTTATTTTACTGAGTTTGTTCCAAATCTGAAATGGTGATGCACAGGTGTTTCTCGGGGACCGATGGAGTGTCACGTATGAACAGACATGAAATTTGAGGCCTATGGCGATCACTAGATGCGGCTGAATAATACGAAAACGCGTATTTGACACGTATTTGTAGCTTATTTTACTGAGTTTGTTCCAAATCTGAAATGGTGATGCACAGGTGTTTCTCGGGGACCGATGAAGCGTCACGTATGAACAGACATGAAATTTGAGGCCTATGGCGATCACTAGATGCGGCTGAATAATACGAAAACGCGGTATTTGACACCTAATTGTAGCTTATTTTACTGAGTTTGTTCCAAATCTGAAATGGTGATGCACAGGTGTTTCTCGGGGACCGATGGAGTGTCACGTATGAACAGACATGAAATTTGAGGCCTATGGCGATCACTAGATGCGGCTGAATAATACGAAAACGCGTATTTGACACGTATTTGGAGCTTATTTTACTGAGTTTGTTCCAAATCTGAAATGGTGATGCACAGGTGTTTCTCGGGGACCGATGGAGCGTCACGTATGAACAGACATGAAATTTGAGGCCTATGGCGATCCCTAGATGCGGCTGAATAATACGAAAACGCGTATTTGACACGTATTTGTAGCTTATTTTACTGAGTTTGTTCCAAATCTGAAATGGTGATGCACAGGTGTTTCTCGGGGACCGATGGAGTGTCACGTATGAACAGACATGAAATTTGAGGCCTATGGCGATCACTAGATGCGGCTGAATAATACGAAAACGCGGTATTTGACACCTAATTGTAGCTTATTTTACTGAGTTTGTTCCAAATCTGAAATGGTGATGCACAGGTGTTTCTCGGGGACCGATGGAGTGTCACGTATGAACAGACATGAAATTTGAGGCCTATGGCGATCACTAGATGCGGCTGAATAATACGGAAACGCGTATTTGACACGTATTTGGAGCTTATTTTACTGAGTTTGTTCCAAATCTGAAATGGTGATGCACAGGTGTTTCTCGGGGACCGATGGAGTGTCACGTATGAACAGACATGAAATTTGAGGCCTACGGCGATCACTAGATGCGGCTGAATAATACGGAAACGCGTATTTGACACGTATTTGGAGCTTATTTTACTGAGTTTGTTCCAAATCTGAAATGGTGATGCACAGGTGTTTCTCGGGGACCGATGGAGCGTCACGTATGAACAGACATGAAATTTGAGGCCTATGGCGATCACTAGATGCGGCTGAATAATACGAAAACGCGGTATTTGACACCTAATTGTAGCTTATTTTACTGAGTTTGTTCCAAATCTGAAATGGTGATGCACAGGTGTTTCTCGGGGACCGATGGAGTGTCACGTATGAACAGACATGAAATTTGAGGCCTATGGCGATCACTAGATGCGGCTGAATAATACGAAAACGCGTATTTGACACGTATTTGGAGCTTATTTTACTGAGTTTGTTCCAAATCTGAAATGGTGATGCACAGGTGTTTCTCGGGGACCGATGGAGTGTCACGTATGAACAGACATGAAATTTGAGGCCTACGGCGATCACTAGATGCGGCTGAATAATACGGAAACGCGTATTTGACACGTATTTGGAGCTTATTTTACTGAGTTTGTTCCAAATCTGAAATGGTGATGCACAGGTGTTTCTCGGGGACCGATGGAGCGTCACGTATGAACAGACATGAAATTTGAGGCCTATGGCGATCACTAGATGCGGCTGAATAATACGAAAACGCGGTATTTGACACCTAATTGTAGCTTATTTTACTGAGTTTGTTCCAAATCTGAAATGGTGATGCACAGGTGTTTCTCGGGGACCGATGGAGTGTCACGTATGAACAGACATGAAATTTGAGGCCTATGGCGATCACTAGATGCGGCTGAATAATACGAAAACGCGTATTTGACACGTATTTGTAGCTTATTTTACTGAGTTTGTTACAAATCTGAAATGGTGATGCACAGGTGTTTCTCGGGGACCGATGGAGCGTCACGTATGAACAGACATGAAATTTGAGGCCTATGGCGATCACTAGATGCGGCTGAATAATACGAAAACGCGGTATTTGACACCTAATTGTAGCTTATTTTACTGAGTTTGTTCCAAATCTGAAATGGTGATGCACAGGTGTTTCTCGGGGACCGATGGAGTGTCACGTATGAACAGACATGAAATTTGAGGCCTATGGCGATCACTAGATGCGGCTGAATAATACGAAAACGCGTATTTGACACGTATTTGTAGCTTATTTTACTGAGTTTGTTCCAAATCTGAAATGGTGATGCACAGGTGTTTCTCGGGGACCGATGGAGTGTCACGTATGAACAGACATGAAATTTGAGGCCTACGGCGATCACTAGATGCGGCTGAATAATACGGAAACGCGTATTTGACACGTATTTGGAGCTTATTTTACTGAGTTTGTTCCAAATCTGAAATGGTGATGCACAGGTGTTTCTCGGGGACCGATGGAGCGTCACGTATGAACAGACATGAAATTTGAGGCCTATGGCGATCACTAGATGCGGCTGAATAATACGAAAACGCGGTATTTGACACCTAATTGTAGCTTATTTTACTGAGTTTGTTCCAAATCTGAAATGGTGATGCACAGGTGTTTCTCGGGGACCGATGGAGTGTCACGTATGAACAGACATGAAATTTGAGGCCTATGGCGATCACTAGATGCGGCTGAATAATACGAAAACGCGTATTTGACACGTATTTGTAGCTTATTTTACTGAGTTTGTTCCAAATCTGAAATGGTGATGCACAGGTGTTTCTCGGGGACCGATGGAGTGTCACGTATGAACAGACATGAAATTTGAGGCCTATGGCGATCACTAGATGCGGCTGAATAATACGAAAACGCGTATTTGACACGTATTTGTAGCTTATTTTACTGAGTTTGTTCCAAATCTGAAATGGTGATGCACAGGTGTTTCTCGGGGACCGATGGAGTGTCACGTATGAACAGACATGAAATTTGAGGCCTACGGCGATCACTAGATGCGGCTGAATAATACGGAAACGCGTATTTGACACGTATTTGGAGCTTATTTTACTGAGTTTGTTCCAAATCTGAAATGGTGATGCACAGGTGTTTCTCGGGGACCGATGGAGCGTCACGTATGAACAGACATGAAATTTGAGGCCTATGGCGATCACTAGATGCGGCTGAATAATACGAAAACGCGGTATTTGACACCTAATTGTAGCTTATTTTACTGAGTTTGTTCCAAATCTGAAATGGTGATGCACAGGTGTTTCTCGGGGACCGATGGAGTGTCACGTATGAACAGACATGAAATTTGAGGCCTATGGCGATCACTAGATGCGGCTGAATAATACGAAAACGCGTATTTGACACGTATTTGTAGCTTATTTTACTGAGTTTGTTCCAAATCTGAAATGGTGATGCACAGGTGTTTCTCGGGGACCGATGGAGCGTCACGTATGAACAGACATGAAATTTGAGGCCTATGGCGATCACTAGATGCGGCTGAATAATACGAAAACGCGGTATTTGACACCTAATTGTAGCTTATTTTACTGAGTTTGTTCCAAATCTGAAATGGTGATGCACAGGTGTTTCTCGGGGACCGATGGAGTGTCACGTATGAACAGACATGAAATTTGAGGCCTATGGCGATCACTAGATGCGGCTGAATAATACGAAAACGCGTATTTGACACGTATTTGGAGCTTATTTTACTGAGTTTGTTCCAAATCTGAAATGGTGATGCACAGGTGTTTCTCGGGGACCGATGGAGTGTCACGTGTGAACAGACATGAAATTTGAGGCCTACGGCGATCACTAGATGCGGCTGAATAATACGGAAACGCGTATTTGACACGTATTTGGAGCTTATTTTACTGAGTTTGTTCCAAATCTGAAATGGTGATGCACAGGTGTTTCTCGGGGACCGATGGAGCGTCACGTATGAACAGACATGAAATTTGAGGCCTATGGCGATCACTAGATGCGGCTGAATAATACGAAAACGCGGTATTTGACACCTAATTGTAGCTTATTTTACTGAGTTTGTTCCAAATCTGAAATGGTGATGCACAGGTGTTTCTCGGGGACCGATGGAGTGTCACGTATGAACAGACATGAAATTTGAGGCCTATGGCGATCACTAGATGCGGCTGAATAATACGAAAACGCGTATTTGACACGTATTTGTAGCTTATTTTACTGAGTTTGTTCCAAATCTGAAATGGTGATGCACAGGTGTTTATCGGGGACCGATGGAGCGTCACGTATGAACAGACATGAAATTTGAGGCCTATGGCGATCACTAGATGCGGCTGAATAATACGAAAACGCGGTATTTGACACCTAATTGTAGCTTATTTTACTGAGTTTGTTCCAAATCTGAAATGGTGATGCACAGGTGTTTCTCGGGGACCGATGGAGTGTCACGTATGAACAGACATGAAATTTGAGGCCTATGGCGATCACTAGATGCGGCTGAATAATACGAAAACGCGTATTTGACACGTATTTGGAGCTTATTTTACTGAGTTTGTTCCAAATCTGAAATGGTGATGCACAGGTGTTTCTCGGGGACCGATGGAGCGTCACGTATGAACAGACATGAAATTTGAGGCCTATGGCGATCCCTAGATGCGGCTGAATAATACGAAAACGCGTATTTGACACGTATTTGTAGCTTATTTTACTGAGTTTGTTCCAAATCTGAAATGGTGATGCACAGGTGTTTCTCGGGGACCGATGGAGTGTCACGTATGAACAGACATGAAATTTGAGGCCTATGGCGATCACTAGATGCGGCTGAATAATACGAAAACGCGTACCTATTTGACACGTATTTGTAGCTTATTTTACTGAGTTTGTTCCAAATCTGAAATGGTGATGCACAGGTGTTTCTCGGGGACCGATGGAGTGTCACGTATGAACAGACATGAAATTTGAGGCCTATGGCGATCACTAGATGCGGCTGAATAATACGAAAACGCGTATTTGACACGTATTTGGAGCTTATTTTACTGAGTTTGTTCCAAATCTGAAATGGTGATGCACAGGTGTTTCTCGGGGACCGATGGAGTGTCACGTATGAACAGACATGAAATTTGAGGCCTACGGCGATCACTAGATGCGGCTGAATAATACGGAAACGCGTATTTGACACGTATTTGGAGCTTATTTTACTGAGTTTGTTCCAAATCTGAAATGGTGATGCACAGGTGTTTCTCGGGGACCGATGGAGTGTCACGTATGAACAGACATGAAATTTGAGGCCTATGGCGATCACTAGATGCGGCTGAATAATACGAAAACGCGTATTTGACACGTATTTGGAGCTTATTTTACTGAGTTTGTTCCAAATCTGAAATGGTGATGCACAGGTGTTTCTCGGGGACCGATGGAGTGTCACGTATGAACAGACATGAAATTTGAGGCCTACGGCGATCACTAGATGCGGCTGAATAATACGGAAACGCGTATTTGACACGTATTTGGAGCTTATTTTACTGAGTTTGTTCCAAATCTGAAATGGTGTGGCACAGGTGTTTCTCGGGGACCGATGGAGCGTCACGTATGAACAGACATGAAATTTGAGGCCTATGGCGATCACTAGATGCGGCTGAATAATACGAAAACGCGGTATTTGACACCTAATTGTAGCTTATTTTACTGAGTTTGTTCCAAATCTGAAATGGTGATGCACAGGTGTTTCTCGGGGACCGATGGAGTGTCACGTATGAACAGACATGAAATTTGAGGCCTATGGCGATCACTAGATGCGGCTGAATAATACGAAAACGCGTATTTGACACGTATTTGGAGCTTATTTTACTGAGTTTGTTCCAAATCTGAAATGGTGATGCACAGGTGTTTCTCGGGGACCGATGGAGCGTCACGTATGAACAGACATGAAATTTGAGGCCTATGGCGATCACTAGATGCGGCTGAATAATACGAAAACGCGGTATTTGACACCTAATTGTAGCTTATTTTACTGAGTTTGTTCCAAATCTGAAATGGTGATGCACAGGTGTTTCTCGGGGACCGATGGAGTGTCACGTATGAACAGACATGAAATTTGAGGCCTATGGCGATCACTAGATGCGGCTGAGTAATACGAAAACGCGTATTTGACACGTATTTGTAGCTTATTTTACTGAGTTTGTTCCAAATCTGAAATGGTGATGCACAGGTGTTTCTCGGGGACCGATGGAGCGTCACGTATGAACAGACATGAAATTTGAGGCCTATGGCGATCACTAGATGCGGCTGAATAATACGAAAACGCGGTATTTGACACGTATTTGTAGCTTATTTTACTGAGTTTGTTCCAAATCTGAAATGGTGATGCACAGGTGTTTCTCGGGGACCGATGGAGCGTCACGTATGAACAGACATGAAATTTGAGGCCTATGGCGATCACTAGATGCGGCTGAATAATACGAAAACGCGGTATTTGACACCTAATTGTAGCTTATTTTACTGAGTTTGTTCCAAATCTGAAATGGTGATGCACAGGTGTTTCTCGGGGACCGATGGAGTGTCACGTATGAACAGACATGAAATTTGAGGCCTATGGCGATCACTAGATGCGGCTGAATAATACGAAAACGCGTATTTGACACGTATTTGGAGCTTATTTTACTGAGTTTGTTCCAAATCTGAAATGGTGATGCACAGGTGTTTCTCGGGGACCGATGGAGTGTCACGTATGAACAGACATAAAATTTGAGGCCTACGGCGATCACTAGATTCGGCTGAATAATACGGAAACGCGTATTTGACACGTATTTGTAGCTTATTTTACTGAGTTTGTTCCAAATCTGAAATGGTGATGCACAGGTGTTTCTCGGGGACCGATGGAGCGTCACGTATGAACAGACATGAAATTTGAGGCCTATGGCGATCACTAGATGCGGCTGAATAATACGAAAACGCGGTATTTGACACCTAATTGTAGCTTATTTTACTGAGTTTGTTCCAAATCTGAAATGGTGATGCACAGGTGTTTCTCGGGGACCGATGGAGTGTCACGTATGAACAGACATGAAATTTGAGGCCTATGGCGATCACTAGATGCGGCTGAATAATACGAAAACGCGTATTTGACACGTATTTGGAGCTTATTTTACTGAGATTGTTCCAAATCTGAAATGGTGATGCACAGGTGTTTCTCGGGGACCGATGGAGTGTCACGTATGAACAGACATGAAATTTGAGGCCTACGGCGATCACTAGATGCGGCTGAATAATACGGAAACGCGTATTTGACACGTATTTGTAGCTTATTTTACTGAGTTTGTTCCAAATCTGAAATGGTGATGCACAGGTGTTTCTCGGGGACCGATGGAGCGTCACGTATGAACAGACATGAAATTTGAGGCCTATGGCGATCACTAGATGCGGCTGAATAATACGAAAACGCGGTATTTGACACCTAATTGTAGCTTATTTTACTGAGTTTGTTCCAAATCTGAAATGGTGATGCACAGGTGTTTCTCGGGGACCGATGGAGTGTCACGTATGAACAGACATGAAATTTGAGGCCTATGGCGATCACTAGATGCGGCTGAATAATACGAAAACGCGTATTTGACACGTATTTGGAGCTTATTTTACTGAGTTTGTTCCAAATCTGAAATGGTGATGCACAGGTGTTTCTCGGGGACCGATGGAGTGTCACGTATGAACAGACATGAAATTTGAGGCCTACGGCGATCACTAGATGCGGCTGAATAATACGGAAACGCGTATTTGACACGTATTTGGAGCTTATTTTACTGAGTTTGTTCCAAATCTGAATTGGTGATGCACAGGTGTTTCTCGGGGACCGATGGAGCGTCACGTATGAACAGACATGAAATTTGAGGCCTATGGCGATCACTAGATGCGGCTGAATAATACGAAAACGCGGTATTTGACACCTAATTGTAGCTTATTTTACTGAGTTTGTTCCAAATCTGAAATGGTGATGCACAGGTGTTTCTCGGGGACCGATGGAGTGTCACGTATGAACAGACATGAAATTTGAGGCCTATGGCGATCACTAGATGCGGCTGAATAATACGAAAACGCGTATTTGACACGTATTTGTAGCTTATTTTACTGAGTTTGTTCCAAATCTGAAATGGTGATGCACAGGTGTTTCTCGGGGACCGATGGAGTGTCACGTATGAACAGACATGAAATTTGAGGCCTATGGCGATCACTAGATGCGGCTGAATAATACGGAAACGCGTATTTGACACGTATTTGGAGCTTATTTTACTGAGTTTGTTCCAAATCTGAAATGGTGATGCACAGGTGTTTCTCGGGGACCGATGGAGTGTCACGTATGAACAGACATGAAATTTGAGGCCTATGGCGATCACTAGATGCGGCTGAATAATACGAAAACGCGTATTTGACACGTATTTGTAGCTTATTTTACTGAGTTTGTTCCAAATCTGAAATGGTGATGCACAGGTGTTTCTCGGGGACCGATGGAGTGTCACGTATGAACAGACATGAAATTTGAGGCCTATGGCGATCACTAGATGCGGCTGAATAATACGGAAACGCGTATTTGACACGTATTTGGAGCTTATTTTACTGAGTTTGTTCCAAATCTGAAATGGTGATGCACAGGTGTTTCTCGGGGACCGATGGAGTGTCACGTATGAACAGACATGAAATTTGAGGCCTATGGCGATCACTAGATGCGGCTGAATAATACGAAAACGCGTATTTGACACGTATTTGTAGCTTATTTTACTGAGTTTGTTCCAAATCTTAAATGGTGATGCACAGGTGTTTCTCGGGGACCGATGGAGTGTCACGTATGAACAGACATGAAATTTGAGGCCTATGGCGATCACTAGATGCGGCTGAATAATACGGAAACGCGTATTTGACACGTATTTGGAGCTTATTTTACTGAGTTTGTTCCAAATCTGAAATGGTGATGCACAGGTGTTTCTCGGGGACCGATGGAGTGTCACGTATGAACAGACATGAAATTTGAGGCCTATGGCGATCACTAGATGCGGCTGAATAATACGAAAACGCGTATTTGACACGTATTTGTAGCTTATTTTACTGAGTTTGTTCCAAATCTGAAATGGTGATGCACAGGTGTTTCTCGGGGACCGATGGAGTGTCACGTATGAACAGACATGAAATTTGAGGCCTACGGCGATCACTAGATGCGGCTGAATAATACGGAAACGCGTATTTGACACGTATTTGGAGCTTATTTTACTGAGTTTGTTCCAAATCTGAAATGGTGATGCACAGGTGTTTCTCGGGGACCGATGGAGTGTCACGTATGAACAGACATGAAATTTGAGGCCTATGGCGATCACTAGATGCGGCTGAATAATACGAAAACGCGTATTTGACACGTATTTGTAGCTTATTTTACTGAGTTTGTTCCAAATCTGAAATGGTGATGCACAGGTGTTTCTCGGGGACCGATGGAGCGTCACGTATGAACAGACATGAAATTTGAGGCCTATGGCGATCACTAGATGCGGCTGAATAATACGAAAACGCGGTATTTGACACCTAATTGTAGCTTATTTTACTGAGTTTGTTCCAAATCTGAAATGGTGATGCACAGGTGTTTCTCGGGGACCGATGGAGTGTCACGTATGAACAGACATGAAATTTGAGGCCTATGGCGATCACTAGATGCGGCTGAATAATACGAAAACGCGTATTTGACACGTATTTGGAGCTTATTTTACTGAGTTTGTTCCAAATCTGAAATGGTGATGCACAGGTGTTTCTCGGGGACCGATGGAGTGTCACGTATGAACAGACATAAAATTTGAGGCCTACGGCGATCACTAGATTCGGCTGAATAATACGGAAACGCGTATTTGACACGTATTTGTAGCTTATTTTACTGAGTTTGTTCCAAATCTGAAATGGTGATGCACAGGTGTTTCTCGGGGACCGATGGAGCGTCACGTATGAACAGACATGAAATTTGAGGCCTATGGCGATCACTAGATGCGGCTGAATAATACGAAAACGCGGTATTTGACACCTAATTGTAGCTTATTTTACTGAGTTTGTTCCAAATCTGAAATGGTGATGCACAGGTGTTTCTCGGGGACCGATGGAGTGTCACGTATGAACAGACATGAAATTTGAGGCCTATGGCGATCACTAGATGCGGCTGAATAATACGAAAACGCGTATTTGACACGTATTTGGAGCTTATTTTACTGAGTTTGTTCCAAATCTGAAATGGTGATGCACAGGTGTTTCTCGGGGACCGATGGAGTGTCACGTATGAACAGACATGAAATTTGAGGCCTACGGCGATCACTAGATGCGGCTGAATAATACGGAAACGCGTATTTGACACGTATTTGTAGCTTATTTTACTGAGTTTGTTCCAAATCTGAAATGGTGATGCACAGGTGTTTCTCGGGGACCGATGGAGTGTCACGTATGAACAGACATGAAATTTGAGGCCTACGGCGATCACAAGATGCGGCTGAATAATACGGAAACGCGTATTTGACACGTATTTGGAGCTTATTTTACTGAGTTTGTTCCAAATCTGAAATGGTGATGCACAGGTGTTTCTCGGGGACCGATGGAGTGTCACGTATGAACAGACATGAAATTTGAGGCCTATGGCGATCACTAGATGCGGCTGAATAATACGAAAACGCGTATTTGACACGTATTTGTAGCTTATTTTACTGAGTTTGTTCCAAATCTGAAATGGTGATGCACAGGTGTTTCTCGGGGACCGATGGAGTGTCACGTATGAACAGACATGAAATTTGAGGCCTACGGCGATCACTAGATGCGGCTGAATAATACGGAAACGCGTATTTGACACGTATTTGGAGCTTATTTTACTGAGTTTGTTCCAAATCTGAATTGGTGATGCACAGGTGTTTCTCGGGGACCGATGGAGCGTCACGTATGAACAGACATGAAATTTGAGGCCTATGGCGATCACTAGATGCGGCTGAATAATACGAAAACGCGGTATTTGACACCTAATTGTAGCTTATTTTACTGAGTTTGTTCCAAATCTGAAATGGTGATGCACAGGTGTTTCTCGGGGACCGATGGAGTGTCACGTATGAACAGACATGAAATTTGAGGCCTATGGCGATCACTAGATGCGGCTGAATAATACGAAAACGCGTATTTGACACGTATTTGTAGCTTATTTTACTGAGTTTGTTCCAAATCTGAAATGGTGATGCACAGGTGTTTCTCGGGGACCGATGGAGTGTCACGTATGAACAGACATGAAATTTGAGGCCTATGGCGATCACTAGATGCGGCTGAATAATACGAAAACGCGTACCTATTTGACACGTATTTGTAGCTTATTTTACTGAGTTTGTTCCAAATCTGAAATGGTGATGCACAGGTGTTTCTCGGGGACCGATGGAGTGTCACGTATGAACAGACATGAAATTTGAGGCCTACGGCGATCACTAGATGCGGCTGAATAATACGGAAACGCGTATTTGACACGTATTTGGAGCTTATTTTACTGAGTTTGTTCCAAATCTGAAATGGTGATGCACAGGTGTTTCTCGGGGACCGATGGAGTGTCACGTATGAACAGACATGAAATTTGAGGCCTATGGCGATCACTAGATGCGGCTGAATAATACGAAAACGCGTATTTGACACGTATTTGTAGCTTATTTTACTGAGTTTGTTCCAAATCTGAAATGGTGATGCACAGGTGTTTCTCGGGGACCGATGGAGTGTCACGTATGAACAGACATGAAATTTGAGGCCTATGGCGATCACTAGATGCGGCTGAATAATACGAAAACGCGTATTTGACACGTATTTGGAGCTTATTTTACTGAGTTTGTTCCAAATCTGAAATGGTGATGCACAGGTGTTTCTCGGGGACCGATGGAGTGTCACGTATGAACAGACATGAAATTTGAGGCCTACGGCGATCACTAGATGCGGCTGAATAATACGGAAACGCGTATTTGACACGTATTTGGAGCTTATTTTACTAAGTTTGTTCCAAATCTGAAATGGTGATGCACAGGTGTTTCTCGGGGACCGATGGAGCGTCACGTATGAACAGACATGAAATTTGAGGCCTATGGCGATCACTAGATGCGGCTGAATAATACGAAAACGCGGTATTTGACACCTAATTGTAGCTTATTTTACTGAGTTTGTTCCAAATCTGAAATGGTGATGCACAGGTGTTTCTCGGGGACCGATGGAGTGTCACGTATGAACAGACATGAAATTTGAGGCCTATGGCGATCACTAGATGCGGCTGAATAATACGAAAACGCGTATTTGACACGTATTTGGAGCTTATTTTACTGAGTTTGTTCCAAATCTGAAATGGTGATGCACAGGTGTTTCTCGGGGACCGATGGAGCGTCACGTATGAACAGACATGAAATTTGAGGCCTATGGCGATCACTAGATGCGGCTGAATAATACGAAAACGCGTATTTGACACGTATTTGTAGCTTATTTTACTGAGTTTGTTCCAAATCTGAAATGGTGATGCACAGGTGTTTCTCGGGGACCGATGGAGCGTCACGTATGAACAGACATGAAATTTGAGGCCTATGGCGATCACTAGATGCGGCTGAATAATACGAAAACGCGGTATTTGACACCTAATTGTAGCTTATTTTACTGAGTTTGTTCCAAATCTGAAATGGTGATGCACAGGTGTTTCTCGGGGACCGATGGAGTGTCACGTATGAACAGACATGAAATTTGAGGCCTATGGCGATCACTAGATGCGGCTGAATAATACGAAAACGCGTATTTGACACGTATTTGGAGCTTATTTTACTGAGTTTGTTCCAAATCTGAAATGGTGATGCACAGGTGTTTCTCGGGGACCGATGGAGTGTCACGTATGAACAGACATGAAATTTGAGGCCTACGGCGATCACTAGATGCGGCTGAATAATACGGAAACGCGTATTTGACACGTATTTGTAGCTTATTTTACTGAGTTTGTTCCAAATCTGAAATGGTGATGCACAGGTGTTTCTCGGGGACCGATGGAGTGTCACGTATGAACAGACATGAAATTTGAGGCCTATGGCGATCACTAGATGCGGCTGAATAATACGAAAACGCGTATTTGACACGTATTTGGAGCTTATTTTACTGAGTTTGTTCCAAATCTGAAATGGTGATGCACAGGTGTTTCTCGGGGACCGATGGAGTGTCACGTATGAACAGACATGAAATTTGAGGCCTACGGCGATCACTAGATGCGGCTGAATAATACGGAAACGCGTATTTGACACGTATTTGGAGCTTATTTTACTGAGTTTGTTCCAAATCTGAAATGGTGATGCACAGGTGTTTCTCGGGGACCGATGGAGCGTCACGTATGAACAGACATGAAATTTGAGGCCTATGGCGATCACTAGATGCGGCTGAATAATACGAAAACGCGGTATTTGACACCTAATTGTAGCTTATTTTACTGAGTTTGTTCCAAATCTGAAATGGTGATGCACAGGTGTTTCTCGGGGACCGATGGAGTGTCACGTATGAACAGACATGAAATTTGAGGCCTATGGCGATCACTAGATGCGGCTGAATAATACGAAAACGCGTATTTGACACGTATTTGGAGCTTATTTTACTGAGTTTGTTCCAAATCTGAAATGGTGATGCACAGGTGTTTCTCGGGGACCGATGGAGTGTCACGTATGAACAGACATGAAATTTGAGGCCTACGGCGATCACTAGATGCGGCTGAATAATACGGAAACGCGTATTTGACACGTATTTGTAGCTTATTTTACTGAGTTTGTTCCAAATCTGAAATGGTGATGCACAGGTGTTTCTCGGGGACCGATGGAGCGTCACGTATGAACAGACATGAAATTTGAGGCCTATGGCGATCACTAGATGCGGCTGAATAATACGAAAACGCGGTATTTGACACCTAATTGTAGCTTATTTTACTGAGTTTGTTCCAAATCTGAAATGGTGATGCACAGGTGTTTCTCGGGGACCGATGGAGTGTCACGTATGAACAGACATGAAATTTGAGGCCTATGGCGATCACTAGATGCGGCTGAATAATACGAAAACGCGTATTTGACACGTATTTGGAGCTTATTTTACTGAGTTTGTTCCAAATCTGAAATGGTGATGCACAGGTGTTTCTCGGGGACCGATGGAGTGTCACGTATGAACAGACATGAAATTTGAGGCCTACGGCGATCACTAGATGCGGCTGAATAATACGGAAACGCGTATTTGACACGTATTTGTAGCTTATTTTACTGAGTTTGTTCCAAATCTGAAATGGTGATGCACAGGTGTTTCTCGGGGACCGATGGAGCGTCACGTATGAACAGACATGAAATTTGAGGCCTATGGCGATCACTAGATGCGGCTGAATAATACGAAAACGCGGTATTTGACACCTAATTGTAGCTTATTTTACTGAGTTTGTTCCAAATCTGAAATGGTGATGCACAGGTGTTTCTCGGGGACCGATGGAGTGTCACGTATGAACAGACATGAAATTTGAGGCCTACGGCGATCACTAGATGCGGCTGAATAATACGGAAACGCGTATTTGACACGTATTTGGAGCTTATTTTACTGAGTTTGTTCCAAATCTGAAATGGTGATGCACAGGTGTTTCTCGGGGACCGATGGAGCGTCACGTATGAACAGACATGAAATTTGAGGCCTATGGCGATCACTAGATGCGGCTGAATAATACGAAAACGCGGTATTTGACACCTAATTGTAGCTTATTTTACTGAGTTTGTTCCAAATCTGAAATGGTGATGCACAGGTGTTTCTCGGGGACCGATGGAGTGTCACGTATGAACAGACATGAAATTTGAGGCCTACGGCGATCACTAGATGCGGCTGAATAATACGGAAACGCGTATTTGACACGTATTTGGAGCTTATTTTACTGAGTTTGTTCCAAATCTGAAATGGTGATGCACAGGTGTTTCTCGGGGACCGATGGAGTGTCACGTATGAACAGACATGAAATTTGAGGCCTATGGCGATCACTAGATGCGGCTGAATAATACGAAAACGCGTATTTGACACGTATTTGGAGCTTATTTTACTGAGTTTGTTCCAAATCTGAAATGGTGATGCACAGGTGTTTCTCGGGGACCGATGGAGTGTCACGTATGAACAGACATGAAATTTGAGGCCTATGGCGATCACTAGATGCGGCTGAATAATACGAAAACGCGTATTTGACACGTATTTGGAGCTTATTTTACTGAGTTTGTTCCAAATCTGAAATGGTGATGCACAGGTGTTTCTCGGGGACCGATGGAGTGTCACGTATGAACAGACATGAAATTTGAGGCCTATGGCGATCACTAGATGCGGCTGAATAATACGAAAACGCGTATTTGACACGTATTTGGAGCTTATTTTACTGAGTTTGTTCCAAATCTGAAATAGTGATGCACAGGTGTTTCTCGGGGACCGATGGAGTGTCACGTATGAACAGACATGAAATTTGAGGCCTACGGCGATCACTAGATGCGGCTGAATAATACGGAAACGCGTATTTGACACGTATTTGGAGCTTATTTTACTGAGTTTGTTCCAAATCTGAAATGGTGATGCACAGGTGTTTCTCGGGGACCGATGGAGTGTCACGTATGAACAGACATGAAATTTGAGGCCTATGGCGATCACTAGATGCGGCTGAATAATACGAAAACGCGTATTTGACACGTATTTGTAGCTTATTTTACTGAGTTTGTTCCAAATCTGAAATGGTGATGCACAGGTGTTTCTCGGGGACCGATGGAGTGTCACGTATGAACAGACATGAAATTTGAGGCCTATGGCGATCACTAGATGCGGCTGAATAATACGAAAACGCGTATTTGACACGTATTTGGAGCTTATTTTACTGAGTTTGTTCCAAATCTGAAATGGTGATGCACAGGTGTTTCTCGGGGACCGATGGAGTGTCACGTATGAACAGACATGAAATTTGAGGCCTATGGCGATCACTAGATGCGGCTGAATAATACGAAAACGCGTATTTGACACGTATTTGGAGCTTATTTTACTGAGTTTGTTCCAAATCTGAAATGGTGATGCACAGGTGTTTCTCGGGGACCGATGGAGTGTCACGTATGAACAGACATGAAATTTGAGGCCTATGGCGATCACTAGATGCGGCTGAATAATACGAAAACGCGTATTTGACACGTATTTGGAGCTTATTTTACTGAGTTTGTTCCAAATCTGAAATGGTGATGCACAGGTGTTTCTCGGGGACCGATGGAGTGTCACGTATGAACAGACATGAAATTTGAGGCCTACGGCGATCACTAGATGCGGCTGAATAATACGGAAACGCGTATTTGACACGTATTTGGAGCTTATTTTACTGAGTTTGTTCCAAATCTGAAATGGTGATGCACAGGTGTTTCTCGGGGACCGATGGAGTGTCACGTATGAACAGACATGAAATTTGAGGCCTATGGCGATCACTAGATGCGGCTGAATAATACGAAAACGCGTATTTGACACGTATTTGGAGCTTATTTTACTGAGTTTGTTCCAAATCTGAAATGGTGATGCACAGGTGTTTCTCGGGGACCGATGGAGTGTCACGTATGAACAGACATGAAATTTGAGGCCTACGGCGATCACTAGATGCGGCTGAATAATACGGAAACGCGTATTTGACACGTATTTGGAGCTTATTTTACTGAGTTTGTTCCAAATCTGAAATGGTGATGCACAGGTGTTTCTCGGGGACCGATGGAGTGTCACGTATGAACAGACATGAAATTTGAGGCCTACGGCGATCACTAGATGCGGCTGAATAATACGGAAACGCGTATTTGACACGTATTTGGAGCTTATTTTACTGAGTTTGTTCCAAATCTGAAATGGTGATGCACAGGTGTTTCTCGGGGACCGATGGAGCGTCACGTATGAACAGACATGAAATTTGAGGCCTATGGCGATCACTAGATGCGGCTGAATAATACGAAAACGCGGTATTTGACACCTAATTGTAGCTTATTTTACTGAGTTTGTTCCAAATCTGAAATGGTGATGCACAGGTGTTTCTCGGGGACCGATGGAGTGTCACGTATGAACAGACATGAAATTTGAGGCCTATGGCGATCACTAGATGCGGCTGAATAATACGAAAACGCGTATTTGACACGTATTTGTAGCTTATTTTACTGAGTTTGTTCCAAATCTGAAATGGTGATGCACAGGTGTTTCTCGGGGACCGATGGAGTGTCACGTATGAACAGACATGAAATTTGAGGCCTACGGCGATCACTAGATGCGGCTGAATAATACGGAAACGCGTATTTGACACGTATTTGGAGCTTATTTTACTGAGTTTGTTCCAAATCTGAAATGGTGATGCACAGGTGTTTCTCGGGGACCGATGGAGTGTCACGTATGAACAGACATGAAATTTGAGGCCTACGGCGATCACTAGATGCGGCTGAATAATACGGAAACGCGTATTTGACACGTATTTGGAGCTTATTTTACTGAGTTTGTTCCAAATCTGAAATGGTGATGCACAGGTGTTTCTCGGGGACCGATGGAGCGTCACGTATGAACAGACATGAAATTTGAGGCCTATGGCGATCACTAGATGCGGCTGAATAATACGAAAACGCGGTATTTGACACCTAATTGTAGCTTATTTTACTGAGTTTGTTCCAAATCTGAAATGGTGATGCACAGGTGTTTCTCGGGGACCGATGGAGTGTCACGTATGAACAGACATGAAATTTGAGGCCTATGGCGATCACTAGATGCGGCTGAATAATACGAAAACGCGTATTTGACACGTATTTGTAGCTTATTTTACTGAGTTTGTTCCAAATCTGAAATGGTGATGCACAGGTGTTTCTCGGGGACCGATGGAGTGTCACGTATGAACAGACATGAAATTTGAGGCCTACGGCGATCACTAGATGCGGCTGAATAATACGGAAACGCGTATTTGACACGTATTTGGAGCTTATTTTACTGAGATTGTTCCAAATCTGAAATGGTGATGCACAGGTGTTTCTCGGGGACCGATGGAGTGTCACGTATGAACAGACATGAAATTTGAGGCCTATGGCGATCACTAGATGCGGCTGAATAATACGAAAACGCGTATTTGACACGTATTTGTAGCTTATTTTACTGAGTTTGTTCCAAATCTGAAATGGTGATGCACAGGTGTTTCTCGGGGACCGATGGAGTGTCACGTATGAACAGACATGAAATTTGAGGCCTATGGCGATCACTAGATGCGGCTGAATAATACGAAAACGCGTATTTGACACGTATTTGGAGCTTATTTTACTGAGTTTGTTCCAAATCTGAAATGGTGATGCACAGGTGTTTCTCGGGGACCGATGGAGTGTCACGTATGAACAGACATGAAATTTGAGGCCTATGGCGATCACTAGATGCGGCTGAATAATACGAAAACGCGTATTTGACACGTATTTGGAGCTTATTTTACTGAGTTTGTTCCAAATCTGAAATGGTGATGCACAGGTGTTTCTCGGGGACCGATGGAGTGTCACGTATGAACAGACATGAAATTTGAGGCCTATGGCGATCACTAGATGCGGCTGAATAATACGAAAACGCGTATTTGACACGTATTTGGAGCTTATTTTACTGAGTTTGTTCCAAATCTGAAATGGTGATGCACAGGTGTTTCTCGGGGACCGATTGAGTGTCACGTATGAACAGACATGAAATTTGAGGCCTATGGCGATCACTAGATGCGGCTGAATAATACGGAAACGCGTATTTGACACGTATTTGGAGCTTATTTTACTGAGTTTGTTCCAAATCTGAAATGGTGATGCACAGGTGTTTCTCGGGGACCGATGGAGTGTCACGTATGAACAGACATGAAATTTGAGGCCTATGGCGATCACTAGATGCGGCTGAATAATACGAAAACGCGTATTTGACACGTATTTGGAGCTTATTTTACTGAGTTTGTTCCAAATCTGAAATGGTGATGCACAGGTGTTTCTCGGGGACCGATGGAGTGTCACGTATGAACAGACATGAAATTTGAGGCCTACGGCGATCACTAGATGCGGCTGAATAATACGGAAACGCGTATTTGACACGTATTTGGAGCTTATTTTACTGAGTTTGTTCCAAATCTGAAATGGTGATGCACAGGTGTTTCTCGGGGACCGATGGAGTGTCACGTATGAACAGACATGAAATTTGAGGCCTATGGCGATCACTAGATGCGGCTGAATAATACGAAAACGCGTATTTGACACGTATTTGGAGCTTATTTTACTGAGTTTGTTCCAAATCTGAAATGGTGATGCACAGGTGTTTCTCGGGGACCGATGGAGTGTCACGTATGAACAGACATGAAATTTGAGGCCTACGGCGATCACTAGATGCGGCTGAATAATACGGAAACGCGTATTTGACACGTATTTGGAGCTTATTTTACTGAGTTTGTTCCAAATCTGAAATGGTGATGCACAGGTGTTTCTCGGGGACCGATGGAGCGTCACGTATGAACAGACATGAAATTTGAGGCCTATGGCGATCACTAGATGCGGCTGAATAATACGAAAACGCGGTATTTGACACCTAATTGTAGCTTATTTTACTGAGTTTGTTCCAAATCTGAAATGGTGATGCACAGGTGTTTCTCGGGGACCGATGGAGTGTCACGTATGAACAGACATGAAATTTGAGGCCTATGGCGATCACTAGATGCGGCTGAATAATACGAAAACGCGTATTTGACACGTATTTGTAGCTTATTTTACTGAGTTTGTTCCAAATCTGAAATGGTGATGCACAGGTGTTTCTCGGGGACCGATGGAGTGTCACGTATGAACAGACATGAAATTTGAGGCCTACGGCGATCACTAGATGCGGCTGAATAATACGGAAACGCGTATTTGACACGTATTTGGAGCTTATTTTACTGAGTTTGTTCCAAATCTGAAATGGTGATGCACAGGTGTTTCTCGGGGACCGATGGAGCGTCACGTATGAACAGACATGAAATTTGAGGCCTATGGCGATCACTAGATGCGGCTGAATAATACGAAAACGCGGTATTTGACACCTAATTGTAGCTTATTTTACTGAGTTTGTTCCAAATCTGAAATGGTGATGCACAGGTGTTTCTCGGGGACCGATGGAGTGTCACGTATGAACAGACATGAAATTTGAGGCCTATGGCGATCACTAGATGCGGCTGAATAATACGAAAACGCGTATTTGACACGTATTTGTAGCTTATTTTACTGAGTTTGTTCCAAATCTGAAATGGTGATGCACAGGTGTTTCTCGGGGACCGATGGAGCGTCACGTATGAACAGACATGAAATTTGAGGCCTATGGCGATCACTAGATGCGGCTGAATAATACGAAAACGCGGTATTTGACACCTAATTGTAGCTATTTTACTGAGTTTGTTCCAAATCTGAAATGGTGATGCACAGGTGTTTCTCGGGGACCGATGGAGTGTCACGTATGAACAGACATGAAATTTGAGGCCTATGGCGATCACTAGATGCGGCTGAATAATACGAAAACGCGTATTTGACACGTATTTGTAGCTTATTTTACTGAGTTTGTTCCAAATCTGAAATGGTGATGCACAGGTGTTTCTCGGGGACCGGTGGAGTGTCACGTATGAACAGACATGAAATTTGAGGCCTACGGCGATCACTAGATGCGGCTGAATAATACGGAAACGCGTATTTGACACGTATTTGGAGCTTATTTTACTGAGTTTGTTCCAAATCTGAAATGGTGGTGCACAGGTGTTTCTCGGGGACCGATGGAGCGTCACGTATGAACAGACATGAAATTTGAGGCCTATGGCGATCACTAGATGCGGCTGAATAATACGAAAACGCGGTATTTGACACCTAATTGTAGCTTATTTTACTGAGTTTGTTCCAAATCTGAAATGGTGATGCACAGGTGTTTCTCGGGGACCGATGGAGTGTCACGTATGAACAGACATGAAATTTGAGGCCTATGGC
>OX276463.1:911400-1010346 GCA_946251905.1 Cryptocephalus moraei | reverse complement strand
TCAGATTTGGAACAAACTCAGTAAAATAAGCTACAAATACGTGTCAAATACGCGTTTTCGTATTATTCAGCCGCATCTAGTGATCGCCATAGGCCTCAAATTTCATGTCTGTTCATACGTGACACTCCATCGGTCCCCGAGAAACACCTGTGCATCACCATTTCAGATTTGGAACAAACTCAGTAAAATAAGCTACAATTAGGTGTCAAATACCGCGTTTTCGTATTATTCAGCCGCATCTAGTGATCGCCATAGGCCTCAAATTTCATGTCTGTTCATACGTGACGCTCCATCGGTCCCCGAGAAACACCTGTGCATCACCATTTCAGATTTGGAACAAACTCAGTAAAATAAGCTCCAAATACGTGTCAAATACGCGTTTCCGTATTATTCAGCCGCATCTAGTGATCGCCGTAGGCCTCAAATTTCATGTCTGTTCATACGTGACACTCCATCGGTCCCCGAGAAACACCTGTGCATCACCATTTCAGATTTGGAACAAACTCAGTAAAATAAGCTCCAAATACGTGTCAAATACGCGTTTTCGTATTATTCAGCCGCATCTAGTGATCGCCATAGGCTTCAAATTTCATGTCTGTTCATACGTGACACTCCATCGGTCCCGAGAAACACCTGTGCATCACCATTTCAGATTTGGAACAAACTCAGTAAAATAAGCTACAATTAGGTGTCAAATACCGCGTTTTCGTATTATTCAGCCGCATCTAGTGATCGCCATAGGCCTCAAATTTCATGTCTGTTCATACGTGACGCTCCATCGGTCCCCGAGAAACACCTGTGCATCACCATTTCAGATTTGGAACAAACTCAGTAAAATAAGCTCCAAATACGTGTCAAATACGCGTTTCCGTATTATTCAGCCGCATCTAGTGATCGCCGTAGGCCTCAAATTTCATGTCTGTTCATACGTGACACTCCATCGGTCCCCGAGAAACACCTGTGCATCACCATTTCAGATTTGGAACAAACTCAGTAAAATAAGCTCCAAATACGTGTCAAATACGCGTTTTCGTATTATTCAGCCGCATCTAGTGATCGCCATAGGCCTCAAATTTCATGTCTGTTCATACGTGACACTCCATCGGTCCCCGAGAAACACCTGTGCATCACCATTTCAGATTTGGAACAAACTCAGTAAAATAAGCTACAATTAGGTGTCAAATACCGCGTTTTCGTATTATTCAGCCGCATCTAGTGATCGCCATAGGCCTCAAATTTCATGTCTGTTCATACGTGACGCTCCATCGGTCCCCGAGAAACACCTGTGCATCACCATTTCAGATTTGGAACAAACTCAGTAAAATAAGCTACAAATACGTGTCAAATACGCGTTTTCGTATTATTCAGCCGCATCTAGTGATCGCCATAGGCCTCAAATTTCATGTCTGTTCATACGTGACACTCCATCGGTCCCCGAGAAACACCTGTGCATCACCATTTCAGATTTGGAACAAACTCAGTAAAATAAGCTACAATTAGGTGTCAAATACCGCGTTTTCGTATTATTCAGCCGCATCTAGTGATCGCCATAGGCCTCAAATTTCATGTCTGTTCATACGTGACGCTCCATCGGTCCCCGAGAAACACCTGTGCATCACCATTTCAGATTTGGAACAAACTCAGTAAAATAAGCTCCAAATACGTGTCAAATACGCGTTTCCGTATTATTCAGCCGCATCTAGTGATCGCCGTAGGCCTCAAATTTCATGTCTGTTCATACGTGACACTCCATCGGTCCCCGAGAAACACCTGTGCATCACCATTTCAGATTTGGAACAAACTCAGTAAAATAAGCTCCAAATACGTGTCAAATACGCGTTTCCGTATTATTCAGCCGCATCTAGTGATCGCCGTAGGCCTCAAATTTCATGTCTGTTCATACGTGACACTCCATCGGTCCCCGAGAAACACCTGTGCATCACCATTTCAGATTTGGAACAAACTCAGTAAAATAAGCTACAATTAGGTGTCAAATACCGCGTTTTCGTATTATTCAGCCGCATCTAGTGATCGCCATAGGCCTCAAATTTCATGTCTGTTCATACGTGACGCTCCATCGGTCCCCGAGAAACACCTGTGCATCACCATTTCAGATTTGGAACAAACTCAGTAAAATAAGCTACAAATACGTGTCAAATACGCGTTTCCGTATTATTCAGCCGCATCTAGTGATCGCCGTAGGCCTCAAATTTCATGTCTGTTCATACGTGACACTCCATCGGTCCCCGAGAAACACCTGTGCATCACCATTTCAGATTTGGAACAAACTCAGTAAAATAAGCTCCAAATACGTGTCAAATACGCGTTTTCGTATTATTCAGCCGCATCTAGTGATCGCCATAGGCCTCAAATTTCATGTCTGTTCATACGTGACACTCCATCGGTCCCCGAGAAACACCTGTGCATCACCATTTCAGATTTGGAACAAACTCAGTAAAATAAGCTACAATTAGGTGTCAAATACCGCGTTTTCGTATTATTCAGCCGCATCTAGTGATCGCCATAGGCCTCAAATTTCATGTCTGTTCATACGTGACGCTCCATCGGTCCCCGAGAAACACCTGTGCATCACCATTTCAGATTTGGAACAAACTCAGTAAAATAAGCTACAAATACGTGTCAAATACGCGTTTTCGTATTATTCAGCCGCATCTAGTGATCGCCATAGGCCTCAAATTTCATGTCTGTTCATACGTGACACTCCATCGGTCCCCGAGAAACACCTGTGCATCACCATTTCAGATTTGGAACAAACTCAGTAAAATAAGCTACAATTAGGTGTCAAATACCGCGTTTTCGTATTATTCAGCCGCATCTAGTGATCGCCATAGGCCTCAAATTTCATGTCTGTTCATACGTGACACTCCATCGGTCCCCGAGAAACACCTGTGCATCACCATTTCAGATTTGGAACAAACTCAGTAAAATAAGCTACAATTAGGTGTCAAATACCGCGTTTTCGTATTATTCAGCCGCATCTAGTGATCGCCATAGGCCTCAAATTTCATGTCTGTTCATACGTGACGCTCCATCGGTCCCCGAGAAACACCTGTGCATCACCATTTCAGATTTGGAACAAACTCAGTAAAATAAGCTACAAATACGTGTCAAATACGCGTTTTCGTATTATTCAGCCGCATCTAGTGATCGCCATAGGCCTCAAATTTCATGTCTGTTCATACGTGACACTCCATCGGTCCCCGAGAAACACCTGTGCATCACCATTTCAGATTTGGAACAAACTCAGTAAAATAAGCTACAATTAGGTGTCAAATACCGCGTTTTCGTATTATTCAGCCGCATCTAGTGATCGCCATAGGCCTCAAATTTCATGTCTGTTCATACGTGACGCTCCATCGGTCCCCGAGAAACACCTGTGCATCACCATTTCAGATTTGGAACAAACTCAGTAAAATAAGCTCCAAATACGTGTCAAATACGCGTTTTCGTATTATTCAGCCGCATCTAGTGATCGCCATAGGCCTCAAATTTCATGTCTGTTCATACGTGACACTCCATCGGTCCCCGAGAAACACCTGTGCATCACCATTTCAGATTTGGAACAAACTCAGTAAAATAAGCTACAATTACGTGTCAAATACGCGTTTTCGTATTATTCAGCCGCATCTAGTGATCGCCATAGGCCTCAAATTTCATGTCTGTTCATACGTGACACTCCATCGGTCCCCGAGAAACACCTGTGCATCACCATTTCAGATTTGGAACAAACTCAGTAAAATAAGCTCCAAATACGTGTCAAATACGCGTTTTCGTATTATTCAGCCGCATCTAGTGATCGCCATAGGCCTCAAATTTCATGTCTGTTCATACGTGACACTCCATCGGTCCCCGAGAAACACCTGTGCATCACCATTTCAGATTTGGAACAAACTCAGTAAAATAAGCTACAATTAGGTGTCAAATACCGCGTTTTCGTATTATTCAGCCGCATCTAGTGATCGCCATAGGCCTCAAATTTCATGTCTGTTCATACGTGACGCTCCATCGGTCCCCGAGAAACACCTGTGCATCACCATTTCAGATTTGGAACAAACTCAGTAAAATAAGCTACAAATACGTGTCAAATAGGTACGCGTTTTCGTATTATTCAGCCGCATCTAGTGATCGCCATAGGCCTCAAATTTCATGTCTGTTCATACGTGACACTCCATCGGTCCCCGAGAAACACCTGTGCATCACCATTTCAGATTTGGAACAAACTCAGTAAAATAAGCTACAAATACGTGTCAAATACGCGTTTTCGTATTATTCAGCCGCATCTAGGGATCGCCATAGGCCTCAAATTTCATGTCTGTTCATACGTGACGCTCCATCGGTCCCCGAGAAACACCTGTGCATCACCATTTCAGATTTGGAACAAACTCAGTAAAATAAGCTCCAAATACGTGTCAAATACGCGTTTTCGTATTATTCAGCCGCATCTAGTGATCGCCATAGGCCTCAAATTTCATGTCTGTTCATACGTGACACTCCATCGGTCCCCGAGAAACACCTGTGCATCACCATTTCAGATTTGGAACAAACTCAGTAAAATAAGCTACAATTAGGTGTCAAATACCGCGTTTTCGTATTATTCAGCCGCATCTAGTGATCGCCATAGGCCTCAAATTTCATGTCTGTTCATACGTGACGCTCCATCGGTCCCCGAGAAACACCTGTGCATCACCATTTCAGATTTGGAACAAACTCAGTAAAATAAGCTCCAAATACGTGTCAAATACGCGTTTCCGTATTATTCAGCCGCATCTAGTGATCGCCGTAGGCCTCAAATTTCATGTCTGTTCATACGTGACACTCCATCGGTCCCCGAGAAACACCTGTGCATCACCATTTCAGATTTGGAACAAACTCAGTAAAATAAGCTCCAAATACGTGTCAAATACGCGTTTTCGTATTATTCAGCCGCATCTAGTGATCGCCATAGGCCTCAAATTTCATGTCTGTTCATACGTGACACTCCATCGGTCCCCGAGAAACACCTGTGCATCACCATTTCAGATTTGGAACAAACTCAGTAAAATAAGCTACAATTAGGTGTCAAATACCGCGTTTTCGTATTATTCAGCCGCATCTAGTGATCGCCATAGGCCTCAAATTTCATGTCTGTTCATACGTGACGCTCCATCGGTCCCCGAGAAACACCTGTGCATCACCATTTCAGATTTGGAACAAACTCAGTAAAATAAGCTACAAATACGTGTCAAATACGCGTTTTCGTATTATTCAGCCGCATCTAGTGATCGCCATAGGCCTCAAATTTCATGTCTGTTCATACGTGACACTCCATCGGTCCCCGAGAAACACCTGTGCATCACCATTTCAGATTTGGAACAAACTCAGTAAAATAAGCTACAATTAGGTGTCAAATACCGCGTTTTCGTATTATTCAGCCGCATCTAGTGATCGCCATAGGCCTCAAATTTCATGTCTGTTCATACGTGACGCTCCATCGGTCCCCGAGAAACACCTGTGCATCACCATTTCAGATTTGGAACAAACTCAGTAAAATAAGCTCCAAATACGTGTCAAATACGCGTTTTCGTATTATTCAGCCGCATCTAGTGATCGCCATAGGCCTCAAATTTCATGTCTGTTCATACGTGACACTCCATCGGTCCCCGAGAAACACCTGTGCATCACCATTTCAGATTTGGAACAAACTCAGTAAAATAAGCTACAATTACGTGTCAAATACGCGTTTTCGTATTATTCAGCCGCATCTAGTGATCGCCATAGTCCTCAAATTTCATGTCTGTTCATACGTGACACTCCATCGGTCCCCGAGAAACACCTGTGCATCACCATTTCAGATTTGGAACAAACTCAGTAAAATAAGCTCCAAATACGTGTCAAATACGCGTTTTCGTATTATTCAGCCGCATCTAGTGATCGCCATAGGCCTCAAATTTCATGTCTGTTCATACGTGACACTCCATCGGTCCCCGAGAAACACCTGTGCATCACCATTTCAGATTTGGAACAAACTCAGTAAAATAAGCTCCAAATACGTGTCAAATACGCGTTTTCGTATTATTCAGCCGCATCTAGTGATCGCCATAGGCCTCAAATTTCATGTCTGTTCATACGTGACGCTCCATCGGTCCCCGAGAAACACCTGTGCATCACCATTTCAGATTTGGAACAAACTCAGTAAAATAAGCTACAAATACGTGTCAAATAGGTACGCGTTTTCGTATTATTCAGCCGCATCTAGTGATCGCCATAGGCCTCAAATTTCATGTCTGTTCATACGTGACACTCCATCGGTCCCCGAGAAACACCTGTGCATCACCATTTCAGATTTGGAACAAACTCAGTAAAATAAGCTACAAATACGTGTCAAATACGCGTTTTCGTATTATTCAGCCGCATCTAGGGATCGCCATAGGCCTCAAATTTCATGTCTGTTCATACGTGACGCTCCATCGGTCCCCGAGAAACACCTGTGCATCACCATTTCAGATTTGGAACAAACTCAGTAAAATAAGCTCCAAATACGTGTCAAATACGCGTTTTCGTATTATTCAGCCGCATCTAGTGATCGCCATAGGCCTCAAATTTCATGTCTGTTCATACGTGACACTCCATCGGTCCCCGAGAAACACCTGTGCATCACCATTTCAGATTTGGAACAAACTCAGTAAAATAAGCTACAATTAGGTGTCAAATACCGCGTTTTCGTATTATTCAGCCGCATCTAGTGATCGCCATAGGCCTCAAATTTCATGTCTGTTCATACGTGACGCTCCATCGGTCCCCGAGAAACACCTGTGCATCACCATTTCAGATTTGGAACAAACTCAGTAAAATAAGCTCCAAATACGTGTCAAATACGCGTTTCCGTATTATTCAGCCGCATCTAGTGATCGCCGTAGGCCTCAAATTTCATGTCTGTTCATACGTGACACTCCATCGGTCCCCGAGAAACACCTGTGCATCACCATTTCAGATTTGGAACAAACTCAGTAAAATAAGCTCCAAATACGTGTCAAATACGCGTTTTCGTATTATTCAGCCGCATCTAGTGATCGCCATAGGCCTCAAATTTCATGTCTGTTCATACGTGACACTCCATCGGTCCCCGAGAAACACCTGTGCATCACCATTTCAGATTTGGAACAAACTCAGTAAAATAAGCTCCAAATACGTGACAAATACGCGTTTTCGTATTATTCAGCCGCATCTAGTGATCGCCATAGGCCTCAAATTTCATGTCTGTTCATACGTGACGCTCCATCGGTCCCCGAGAAACACCTGTGCATCACCATTTCAGATTTGGAACAAACTCAGTAAAATAAGCTACAAATACGTGTCAAATACGCGTTTTCGTATTATTCAGCCGCATCTAGTGATCGCCATAGGCCTCAAATTTCATGTCTGTTCATACGTGACGCTCCATCGGTCCCCGGGAAACACCTGTGCATCACCATTTCAGATTTGGAACAAACTCAGTAAAATAAGCTACAAATACGTGTCAAATACGCGTTTTCGTATTATTCAGCCGCATCTAGTGATCGCCATAGGCCTCAAATTTCATGTCTGTTCATACGTGACACTCCATCGGTCCCCGAGAAACACCTGTGCATCACCATTTTAGATTTGGAACAAACTCAGTAAAATAAGCTACAATTAGGTGTCAAATACCGCGTTTTCGTATTATTCAGCCGCATCTAGTGATCGCCATAGGCCTCAAATTTCATGTCTGTTCATACGTGACACTCCATCGGTCCCCGAGAAACACCTGTGCATCACCATTTCAGATTTGGAACAAACTCAGTAAAATAAGCTACAATTAGGTGTCAAATACCGCGTTTTCGTATTATTCAGCCGCATCTAGTGATCGCCATAGGCCTCAAATTTCATGTCTGTTCATACGTGACGCTCCATCGGTCCCCGAGAAACACCTGTGCATCACCATTTCAGATTTGGAACAAACTCAGTAAAATAAGCTACAAATACGTGTCAAATACGCGTTTTCGTATTATTCAGCCGCATCTAGTGATCGCCATAGGCCTCAAATTTCATGTCTGTTCATACGTGACACTCCATCGGTCCCCGAGAAACACCTGTGCATCACCATTTCAGATTTGGAACAAACTCAGTAAAATAAGCTACAATTAGGTGTCAAATACCGCGTTTTCGTATTATTCAGCCGCATCTAGTGATCGCCATAGGCCTCAAATTTCATGTCTGTTCATACGTGACGCTCCATCGGTCCCCGAGAAACACCTGTGCATCACCATTTCAGATTTGGAACAAACTCAGTAAAATAAGCTCCAAATACGTGTCAAATACGCGTTTCCGTATTATTCAGCCGCATCTAGTGATCGCCGTAGGCCTCAAATTTCATGTCTGTTCATACGTGACACTCCATCGGTCCCCGAGAAACACCTGTGCATCACCATTTCAGATTTGGAACAAACTCAGTAAAATAAGCTCCAAATACGTGTCAAATACGCGTTTTCGTATTATTCAGCCGCATCTAGTGATCGCCATAGGCCTCAAATTTCATGTCTGTTCATACGTGACACTCCATCGGTCCCCGAGAAACACCTGTGCATCACCATTTCAGATTTGGAACAAACTCAGTAAAATAAGCTCCAAATACGTGTCAAATACGCGTTTTCGTATTATTCAGCCGCATCTAGTGATCGCCATAGGCCTCAAATTTCATGTCTGTTCATACGTGACGCTCCATCGGTCCCCGAGAAACACCTGTGCATCACCATTTCAGATTTGGAACAAACTCAGTAAAATAAGCTACAAATACGTGTCAAATACGCGTTTTCGTATTATTCAGCCGCATCTAGGGATCGCCATAGGCCTCAAATTTCATGTCTGTTCATACGTGACGCTCCATCGGTCCCCGAGAAACACCTGTGCATCACCATTTCAGATTTGGAACAAACTCAGTAAAATAAGCTCCAAATACGTGTCAAATACGCGTTTTCGTATTATTCAGCCGCATCTAGTGATCGCCATAGGCCTCAAATTTCATGTCTGTTCATACGTGACACTCCATCGGTCCCCGAGAAACACCTGTGCATCACCATTTCAGATTTGGAACAAACTCAGTAAAATAAGCTACAATTAGGTGTCAAATACCGCGTTTTCGTATTATTCAGCCGCATCTAGTGATCGCCATAGGCCTCAAATTTCATGTCTGTTCATACGTGACGCTCCATCGGTCCCCGAGAAACACCTGTGCATCACCATTTCAGATTTGGAACAAACTCAGTAAAATAAGCTCCAAATACGTGTCAAATACGCGTTTCCGTATTATTCAGCCGCATCTAGTGATCGCCGTAGGCCTCAAATTTCATGTCTGTTCATACGTGACACTCCATCGGTCCCCGAGAAACACCTGTGCATCACCATTTCAGATTTGGAACAAACTCAGTAAAATAAGCTCCAAATACGTGTCAAATACGCGTTTTCGTATTATTCAGCCGCATCTAGTGATCGCCATAGGCCTCAAATTTCATGTCTGTTCATACGTGACACTCCATCGGTCCCCGAGAAACACCTGTGCATCACCATTTCAGATTTGGAACAAACTCAGTAAAATAAGCTCCAAATACGTGTCAAATACGCGTTTTCGTATTATTCAGCCGCATCTAGTGATCGCCATAGGCCTCAAATTTCATGTCTGTTCATACGTGACGCTCCATCGGTCCCCGAGAAACACCTGTGCATCACCATTTCAGATTTGGAACAAACTCAGTAAAATAAGCTACAAATACGTGTCAAATACGCGTTTTCGTATTATTCAGCCGCATCTAGTGATCGCCATAGGCCTCAAATTTCATGTCTGTTCATACGTGACGCTCCATCGGTCCCCGGGAAACACCTGTGCATCACCATTTCAGATTTGGAACAAACTCAGTAAAATAAGCTACAAATACGTGTCAAATACGCGTTTTCGTATTATTCAGCCGCATCTAGTGATCGCCATAGGCCTCAAATTTCATGTCTGTTCATACGTGACACTCCATCGGTCCCCGAGAAACACCTGTGCATCACCATTTTAGATTTGGAACAAACTCAGTAAAATAAGCTACAATTAGGTGTCAAATACCGCGTTTTCGTATTATTCAGCCGCATCTAGTGATCGCCATAGGCCTCAAATTTCATGTCTGTTCATACGTGACACTCCATCGGTCCCCGAGAAACACCTGTGCATCACCATTTCAGATTTGGAACAAACTCAGTAAAATAAGCTACAATTAGGTGTCAAATACCGCGTTTTCGTATTATTCAGCCGCATCTAGTGATCGCCATAGGCCTCAAATTTCATGTCTGTTCATACGTGACGCTCCATCGGTCCCCGAGAAACACCTGTGCATCACCATTTCAGATTTGGAACAAACTCAGTAAAATAAGCTACAAATACGTGTCAAATACGCGTTTTCGTATTATTCAGCCGCATCTAGTGATCGCCATAGGCCTCAAATTTCATGTCTGTTCATACGTGACACTCCATCGGTCCCCGAGAAACACCTGTGCATCACCATTTCAGATTTGGAACAAACTCAGTAAAATAAGCTACAATTAGGTGTCAAATACCGCGTTTTCGTATTATTCAGCCGCATCTAGTGATCGCCATAGGCCTCAAATTTCATGTCTGTTCATACGTGACGCTCCATCGGTCCCCGAGAAACACCTGTGCATCACCATTTCAGATTTGGAACAAACTCAGTAAAATAAGCTCCAAATACGTGTCAAATACGCGTTTCCGTATTATTCAGCCGCATCTAGTGATCGCCGTAGGCCTCAAATTTCATGTCTGTTCATACGTGACACTCCATCGGTCCCCGAGAAACACCTGTGCATCACCATTTCAGATTTGGAACAAACTCAGTAAAATAAGCTCCAAATACGTGTCAAATACGCGTTTTCGTATTATTCAGCCGCATCTAGTGATCGCCATAGGCCTCAAATTTCATGTCTGTTCATACGTGACACTCCATCGGTCCCCGAGAAACACCTGTGCATCACCATTTCAGATTTGGAACAAACTCAGTAAAATAAGCTCCAAATACGTGTCAAATACGCGTTTTCGTATTATTCAGCCGCATCTAGTGATCGCCATAGGCCTCAAATTTCATGTCTGTTCATACGTGACGCTCCATCGGTCCCCGAGAAACACCTGTGCATCACCATTTCAGATTTGGAACAAACTCAGTAAAATAAGCTACAAATACGTGTCAAATACGCGTTTTCGTATTATTCAGCCGCATCTAGTGATCGCCATAGGCCTCAAATTTCATGTCTGTTCATACGTGACGCTCCATCGGTCCCCGAGAAACACCTGTGCATCACCATTTCAGATTTGGAACAAACTCAGTAAAATAAGCTACAAATACGTGTCAAATACGCGTTTTCGTATTATTCAGCCGCATCTAGTGATCGCCATAGGCCTCAAATTTCATGTCTGTTCATACGTGACACTCCATCGGTCCCCGAGAAACACCTGTGCATCACCATTTCAGATTTGGAACAAACTCAGTAAAATAAGCTACAATTAGGTGTCAAATACCGCGTTTTCGTATTATTCAGCCGCATCTAGTGATCGCCATAGGCCTCAAATTTCATGTCTGTTCATACGTGACACTCCATCGGTCCCCGAGAAACACCTGTGCATCACCATTTCAGATTTGGAACAAACTCAGTAAAATAAGCTACAATTAGGTGTCAAATACCGCGTTTTCGTATTATTCAGCCGCATCTAGTGATCGCCATAGGCCTCAAATTTCATGTCTGTTCATACGTGACGCTCCATCGGTCCCCGAGAAACACCTGTGCATCACCATTTCAGATTTGGAACAAACTCAGTAAAATAAGCTACAAATACGTGTCAAATACGCGTTTTCGTATTATTCAGCCGCATCTAGTGATCGCCATAGGCCTCAAATTTCATGTCTGTTCATACGTGACACTCCATCGGTCCCCGAGAAACACCTGTGCATCACCATTTCAGATTTGGAACAAACTCAGTAAAATAAGCTACAATTAGGTGTCAAATACCGCGTTTTCGTATTATTCAGCCGCATCTAGTGATCGCCATAGGCCTCAAATTTCATGTCTGTTCATACGTGACGCTCCATCGGTCCCCGAGAAACACCTGTGCATCACCATTTCAGATTTGGAACAAACTCAGTAAAATAAGCTCCAAATACGTGTCAAATACGCGTTTCCGTATTATTCAGCCGCATCTAGTGATCGCCGTAGGCCTCAAATTTCATGTCTGTTCATACGTGACACTCCATCGGTCCCCGAGAAACACCTGTGCATCACCATTTCAGATTTGGAACAAACTCAGTAAAATAAGCTCCAAATACGTGTCAAATACGCGTTTTCGTATTATTCAGCCGCATCTAGTGATCGCCATAGGCCTCAAATTTCATGTCTGTTCATACGTGACACTCCATCGGTCCCCGAGAAACACCTGTGCATCACCATTTCAGATTTGGAACAAACTCAGTAAAATAAGCTACAATTAGGTGTCAAATACCGCGTTTTCGTATTATTCAGCCGCATCTAGTGATCGCCATAGGCCTCAAATTTCATGTCTGTTCATACGTGACGCTCCATCGGTCCCCGAGAAACACCTGTGCATCACCATTTCAGATTTGGAACAAACTCAGTAAAATAAGCTACAATTAGGTGTCAAATACCGCGTTTTCGTATTATTCAGCCGCATCTAGTGATCGCCATAGGCCTCAAATTTCATGTCTGTTCATACGTGACGCTCCATCGGTCCCCGAGAAACACCTGTGCATCACCATTTCAGATTTGGAACAAACTCAGTAAAATAAGCTCCAAATACGTGTCAAATACGCGTTTCCGTATTATTCAGCCGCATCTAGTGATCGCCGTAGGCCTCAAATTTCATGTCTGTTCATACGTGACACTCCATCGGTCCCCGAGAAACACCTGTGCATCACCATTTCAGATTTGGAACAAACTCAGTAAAATAAGCTACAAATACGTGTCAAATACGCGTTTTCGTATTATTCAGCCGCATCTAGTGATCGCCATAGGCCTCAAATTTCATGTCTGTTCATACGTGACACTCCATCGGTCCCCGAGAAACACCTGTGCATCACCATTTCAGATTTGGAACAAACTCAGTAAAATAAGCTCCAAATACGTGTCAAATACGCGTTTTCGTATTATTCAGCCGCATCTAGTGATCGCCATAGGCTTCAAATTTCATGTCTGTTCATACGTGACACTCCATCGGTCCCCGAGAAACACCTGTGCATCACCATTTCAGATTTGGAACAAACTCAGTAAAATAAGCTACAATTAGGTGTCAAATACCGCGTTTTCGTATTATTCAGCCGCATCTAGTGATCGCCATAGGCCTCAAATTTCATGTCTGTTCATACGTGACACTCCATCGGTCCCCGAGAAACACCTGTGCATCACCATTTCAGATTTGGAACAAACTCAGTAAAATAAGCTACAATTAGGTGTCAAATACCGCGTTTTCGTATTATTCAGCCGCATCTAGTGATCGCCATAGGCCTCAAATTTCATGTCTGTTCATACGTGACGCTTCATCGGTCCCCGAGAAACACCTGTGCATCACCATTTCAGATTTGGAACAAACTCAGTAAAATAAGCTACAAATATGTGTCAAATACGCGTTTTCGTATTATTCAGCCGCATCTAGTGATCGCCATAGGCCTCAAATTTCATGTCTGTTCATACGTGACACTCCATCGGTCCCCGAGAAACACCTGTGCATCACCATTTCAGATTTGGAACAAACTCAGTAAAATAAGCTACAATTAGGTGTCAAATACCGCGTTTTCGTATTATTCAGCCGCATCTAGTGATCGCCATAGGCCTCAAATTTCATGTCTGTTCATACGTGACGCTCCATCGGTCCCCGAGAAACACCTGTGCATCACCATTTCAGATTTGGAACAAACTCAGTAAAATAAGCTACAATTAGGTGTCAAATACCGCGTTTTCGTATTATTCAGCCGCATCTAGTGATCGCCATAGGCCTCAAATTTCATGTCTGTTCATACGTGACGCTCCATCGGTCCCCGAGAAACACCTGTGCATCACCATTTCAGATTTGGAACAAACTCAGTAAAATAAGCTCCAAATACGTGTCAAATACGCGTTTCCGTATTATTCAGCCGCATCTAGTGATCGCCGTAGGCCTCAAATTTCATGTCTGTTCATACGTGACACTCCATCGGTCCCCGAGAAACACCTGTGCATCACCATTTCAGATTTGGAACAAACTCAGTAAAATAAGCTCCAAATACGTGTCAAATACGCGTTTTCGTATTATTCAGCCGCATCTAGTGATCGCCATAGGCCTCAAATTTCATGTCTGTTCATACGTGACACTCCATCGGTCCCCGAGAAACACCTGTGCATCACCATTTCAGATTTGGAACAAACTCAGTAAAATAAGCTACAATTAGGTGTCAAATACCGCGTTTTCGTATTATTCAGCCGCATCTAGTGATCGCCATAGGCCTCAAATTTCATGTCTGTTCATACGTGACGCTCCATCGGTCCCCGAGAAACACCTGTGCATCACCATTTCAGATTTGGAACAAACTCAGTAAAATAAGCTACAAATACGTGTCAAATACGCGTTTTCGTATTATTCAGCCGCATCTAGTGATCGCCATAGGCCTCAAATTTCATGTCTGTTCATACGTGACACTCCATCGGTCCCCGAGAAACACCTGTGCATCACCATTTCAGATTTGGAACAAACTCAGTAAAATAAGCTACAATTAGGTGTCAAATACCGCGTTTTCGTATTATTCAGCCGCATCTAGTGATCGCCATAGGCCTCAAATTTCATGTCTGTTCATACGTGACGCTCCATCGGTCCCCGAGAAACACCTGTGCATCACCATTTCAGATTTGGAACAAACTCAGTAAAATAAGCTCCAAATACGTGTCAAATACGCGTTTCCGTATTATTCAGCCGCATCTAGTGATCGCCGTAGGCCTCAAATTTCATGTCTGTTCATACGTGACACTCCATCGGTCCCCGAGAAACACCTGTGCATCACCATTTCAGATTTGGAACAAACTCAGTAAAATAAGCTCCAAATACGTGTCAAATACGCGTTTTCGTATTATTCAGCCGCATCTAGTGATCGCCATAGGCTTCAAATTTCATGTCTGTTCATACGTGACACTCCATCGGTCCCCGAGAAACACCTGTGCATCACCATTTCAGATTTGGAACAAACTCAGTAAAATAAGCTACAATTAGGTGTCAAATACCGCGTTTTCGTATTATTCAGCCGCATCTAGTGATCGCCATAGGCCTCAAATTTCATGTCTGTTCATACGTGACACTCCATCGGTCCCCGAGAAACACCTGTGCATCACCATTTCAGATTTGGAACAAACTCAGTAAAATAAGCTACAATTAGGTGTCAAATACCGCGTTTTCGTATTATTCAGCCGCATCTAGTGATCGCCATAGGCCTCAAATTTCATGTCTGTTCATACGTGACGCTCCATCGGTCCCCGAGAAACACCTGTGCATCACCATTTCAGATTTGGAACAAACTCAGTAAAATAAGCTACAAATACGTGTCAAATACGCGTTTTCGTATTATTCAGCCGCATCTAGTGATCGCCATAGGCCTCAAATTTCATGTCTGTTCATACGTGACACTCCATCGGTCCCCGAGAAACACCTGTGCATCACCATTTCAGATTTGGAACAAACTCAGTAAAATAAGCTACAATTAGGTGTCAAATACCGCGTTTTCGTATTATTCAGCCGCATCTAGTGATCGCCATAGGCCTCAAATTTCATGTCTGTTCATACGTGACGCTCCATCGGTCCCCGAGAAACACCTGTCCATCACCATTTCAGATTTGGAACAAACTCAGTAAAATAAGCTCCAAATACGTGTCAAATACGCGTTTCCGTATTATTCAGCCGCATCTAGTGATCGCCGTAGGCCTCAAATTTCATGTCTGTTCATACGTGACACTCCATCGGTCCCCGAGAAACACCTGTGCATCACCATTTCAGATTTGGAACAAACTCAGTAAAATAAGCTCCAAATACGTGTCAAATACGCGTTTTCGTATTATTCAGCCGCATCTAGTGATCGCCATAGGCTTCAAATTTCATGTCTGTTCATACGTGACACTCCATCGGTCCCCGAGAAACACCTGTGCATCACCATTTCAGATTTGGAACAAACTCAGTAAAATAAGCTACAATTAGGTGTCAAATACCGCGTTTTCGTATTATTCAGCCGCATCTAGTGATCGCCATAGGCCTCAAATTTCATGTCTGTTCATACGTGACGCTCCATCGGTCCCCGAGAAACACCTGTGCATCACCATTTCAGATTTGGAACAAACTCAGTAAAATAAGCTACAAATACGTGTCAAATACGCGTTTCCGTATTATTCAGCCGCATCTAGTGATCGCCGTAGGCCTCAAATTTCATGTCTGTTCATACGTGACACTCCATCGGTCCCCGAGAAACACCTGTGCATCACCATTTCAGATTTGGAACAAACTCAGTAAAATAAGCTCCAAATACGTGTCAAATACGCGTTTTCGTATTATTCAGCCGCATCTAGTGATCGCCATAGGCCTCAAATTTCATGTCTGTTCATACGTGACACTCCATCGGTCCCCGAGAAACACCTGTGCATCACCATTTCAGATTTGGATCAAACTCAGTAAAATAAGCTACAATTAGGTGTCAAATACCGCGTTTTCGTATTATTCAGCCGCATCTAGTGATCGCCATAGGCCTCAAATTTCATGTCTGTTCATACGTGACGCTCCATCGGTCCCCGAGAAACACCTGTGCATCACCATTTCAGATTTGGAACAAACTCAGTAAAATAAGCTACAAATACGTGTCAAATACGCGTTTCCGTATTATTCAGCCGCATCTAGTGATCGCCGTAGGCCTCAAATTTCATGTCTGTTCATACGTGACACTCCATCGGTCCCCGAGAAACACCTGTGCATCACCATTTCAGATTTGGAACAAACTCAGTAAAATAAGCTCCAAATACGTGTCAAATACGCGTTTTCGTATTATTCAGCCGCATCTAGTGATCGCCATAGGCCTCAAATTTCATGTCTGTTCATACGTGACACTCCATCGGTCCCCGAGAAACACCTGTGCATCACCATTTCAGATTTGGAACAAACTCAGTAAAATAAGCTACAATTAGGTGTCAAATACCGCGTTTTCGTATTATTCAGCCGCATCTAGTGATCGCCATAGGCCTCAAATTTCATGTCTGTTCATACGTGACGCTCCATCGGTCCCCGAGAAACACCTGTGCATCACCATTTCAGATTTGGAACAAACTCAGTAAAATAAGCTACAAATACGTGTCAAATACGCGTTTTCGTATTATTCAGCCGCATCTAGTGATCGCCATAGGCCTCAAATTTCATGTCTGTTCATACGTGACACTCCATCGGTCCCCGAGAAACACCTGTGCATCACCATTTCAGATTTGGAACAAACTCAGTAAAATAAGCTACAATTAGGTGTCAAATACCGCGTTTTCGTATTATTCAGCCGCATCTAGTGATCGCCATAGGCCTCAAATTTCATGTCTGTTCATACGTGACACTCCATCGGTCCCCGAGAAACACCTGTGCATCACCATTTCAGATTTGGAACAAACTCAGTAAAATAAGCTACAATTAGGTGTCAAATACCGCGTTTTCGTATTATTCAGCCGCATCTAGTGATCGCCATAGGCCTCAAATTTCATGTCTGTTCATACGTGACGCTCCATCGGTCCCCGAGAAACACCTGTGCATCACCATTTCAGATTTGGAACAAACTCAGTAAAATAAGCTACAAATACGTGTCAAATACGCGTTTTCGTATTATTCAGCCGCATCTAGTGATCGCCATAGGCCTCAAATTTCATGTCTGTTCATACGTGACACTCCATCGGTCCCCGAGAAACACCTGTGCATCACCATTTCAGATTTGGAACAAACTCAGTAAAATAAGCTACAATTAGGTGTCAAATACCGCGTTTTCGTATTATTCAGCCGCATCTAGTGATCGCCATAGGCCTCAAATTTCATGTCTGTTCATACGTGACGCTCCATCGGTCCCCGAGAAACACCTGTGCATCACCATTTCAGATTTGGAACAAACTCAGTAAAATAAGCTCCAAATACGTGTCAAATACGCGTTTTCGTATTATTCAGCCGCATCTAGTGATCGCCATAGGCCTCAAATTTCATGTCTGTTCATACGTGACACTCCATCGGTCCCCGAGAAACACCTGTGCATCACCATTTCAGATTTGGAACAAACTCAGTAAAATAAGCTACAATTACGTGTCAAATACGCGTTTTCGTATTATTCAGCCGCATCTAGTGATCGCCATAGGCCTCAAATTTCATGTCTGTTCATACGTGACACTCCATCGGTCCCCGAGAAACACCTGTGCATCACCATTTCAGATTTGGAACAAACTCAGTAAAATAAGCTCCAAATACGTGTCAAATACGCGTTTTCGTATTATTCAGCCGCATCTAGTGATCGCCATAAGCCTCAAATTTCATGTCTGTTCATACGTGACACTCCATCGGTCCCCGAGAAACACCTGTGCATCACCATTTCAGATTTGGAACAAACTCAGTAAAATAAGCTACAATTAGGTGTCAAATACCGCGTTTTCGTATTATTCAGCCGCATCTAGTGATCGCCATAGGCCTCAAATTTCATGTCTGTTCATACGTGACGCTCCATCGGTCCCCGAGAAACACCTGTGCATCACCATTTCAGATTTGGAACAAACTCAGTAAAATAAGCTACAAATACGTGTCAAATAGGTACGCGTTTTCGTATTATTCAGCCGCATCTAGTGATCGCCATAGGCCTCAAATTTCATGTCTGTTCATACGTGACACTCCATCGGTCCCCGAGAAACACCTGTGCATCACCATTTCAGATTTGGAACAAACTCAGTAAAATAAGCTACAAATACGTGTCAAATACGCGTTTTCGTATTATTCAGCCGCATCTAGGGATCGCCATAGGCCTCAAATTTCATGTCTGTTCATACGTGACGCTCCATCGGTCCCCGAGAAACACCTGTGCATCACCATTTCAGATTTGGAACAAACTCAGTAAAATAAGCTCCAAATACGTGTCAAATACGCGTTTTCGTATTATTCAGCCGCATCTAGTGATCGCCATAGGCCTCAAATTTCATGTCTGTTCATACGTGACACTCCATCGGTCCCCGAGAAACACCTGTGCATCACCATTTCAGATTTGGAACAAACTCAGTAAAATAAGCTACAATTAGGTGTCAAATACCGCGTTTTCGTATTATTCAGCCGCATCTAGTGATCGCCATAGGCCTCAAATTTCATGTCTGTTCATACGTGACGCTCCATCGGTCCCCGAGAAACACCTGTGCATCACCATTTCAGATTTGGAACAAACTCAGTAAAATAAGCTCCAAATACGTGTCAAATACGCGTTTCCGTATTATTCAGCCGCATCTAGTGATCGCCGTAGGCCTCAAATTTCATGTCTGTTCATACGTGACACTCCATCGGTCCCCGAGAAACACCTGTGCATCACCATTTCAGATTTGGAACAAACTCAGTAAAATAAGCTCCAAATACGTGTCAAATACGCGTTTTCGTATTATTCAGCCGCATCTAGTGATCGCCATAGGCCTCAAATTTCATGTCTGTTCATACGTGACACTCCATCGGTCCCCGAGAAACACCTGTGCATCACCATTTCAGATTTGGAACAAACTCAGTAAAATAAGCTACAATTAGGTGTCAAATACCGCGTTTTCGTATTATTCAGCCGCATCTAGTGATCGCCATAGGCCTCAAATTTCATGTCTGTTCATACGTGACGCTCCATCGGTCCCCGAGAAACACCTGTGCATCACCATTTCAGATTTGGAACAAACTCAGTAAAATAAGCTACAAATACGTGTCAAATAGGTACGCGTTTTCGTATTATTCAGCCGCATCTAGTGATCGCCATAGGCCTCAAATTTCATGTCTGTTCATACGTGACACTCCATCGGTCCCCGAGAAACACCTGTGCATCACCATTTCAGATTTGGAACAAACTCAGTAAAATAAGCTACAAATACGTGTCAAATACGCGTTTTCGTATTATTCAGCCGCATCTAGGGATCGCCATAGGCCTCAAATTTCATGTCTGTTCATACGTGACGCTCCATCGGTCCCCGAGAAACACCTGTGCATCACCATTTCAGATTTGGAACAAACTCAGTAAAATAAGCTCCAAATACGTGTCAAATACGCGTTTCCGTATTATTCAGCCGCATCTAGTGATCGCCGTAGGCCTCAAATTTCATGTCTGTTCATACGTGACACTCCATCGGTCCCCGAGAAACACCTGTGCATCACCATTTCAGATTTGGAACAAACTCAGTAAAATAAGCTGCAATTAGGTGTCAAATACCGCGTTTTCGTATTATTCAGCCGCATCTAGTGATCGCCATAGGCCTCAAATTTCATGTCTGTTCATACGTGACGCTCCATCGGTCCCCGAGAAACACCTGTGCATCACCATTTCAGATTTGGAACAAACTCAGTAAAATAAGCTCCAAATACGTGTCAAATACGCGTTTCCGTATTATTCAGCCGCATCTAGTGATCGCCGTAGGCCTCAAATTTCATGTCTGTTCATACGTGACACTCCATCGGTCCCCGAGAAACACCTGTGCATCACCATTTCAGATTTGGAACAAACTCAGTAAAATAAGCTCCAAATACGTGTCAAATACGCGTTTTCGTATTATTCAGCCGCATCTAGTGATCGCCATAGGCCTCAAATTTCATGTCTGTTCATACGTGACACTCCATCGGTCCCCGAGAAACACCTGTGCATCACCATTTCAGATTTGGAACAAACTCAGTAAAATAAGCTCCAAATACGTGTCAAATACGCGTTTTCGTATTATTCAGCCGCATCTAGTGATCGCCATAGGCCTCAAATTTCATGTCTGTTCATACGTGACGCTCCATCGGTCCCCGAGAAACACCTGTGCATCACCATTTCAGATTTGGAACAAACTCAGTAAAATAAGCTCCAAATACGTGTCAAATACGCGTTTCCGTATTATTCAGCCGCATCTAGTGATCGCCGTAGGCCTCAAATTTCATGTCTGTTCATACGTGACACTCCATCGGTCCCCGAGAAACACCTGTGCATCACCATTTCAGATTTGGAACAAACTCAGTAAAATAAGCTCCAAATACGTGTCAAATACGCGTTTTCGTATTATTCAGCCGCATCTAGTGATCGCCATAGGCCTCAAATTTCATGTCTGTTCATACGTGACACTCCATCGGTCCCCGAGAAACACCTGTGCATCACCATTTCAGATTTGGAACAAACTCAGTAAAATAAGCTCCAAATACGTGTCAAATACGCGTTTTCGTATTATTCAGCCGCATCTAGTGATCGCCATAGGCCTCAAATTTCATGTCTGTTCATACGTGACGCTCCATCGGTCCCCGAGAAACACCTGTGCATCACCATTTCAGATTTGGAACAAACTCAGTAAAATAAGCTACAAATACGTGTCAAATACGCGTTTTCGTATTATTCAGCCGCATCTAGTGATCGCCATAGGCCTCAAATTTCATGTCTGTTCATACGTGACGCTCCATCGGTCCCCGAGAAACACCTGTGCATCACCATTTCAGATTTGGAACAAACTCAGTAAAATAAGCTACAAATACGTGTCAAATACGCGTTTTCGTATTATTCAGCCGCATCTAGTGATCGCCATAGGCCTCAAATTTCATGTCTGTTCATACGTGACACTCCATCGGTCCCCGAGAAACACCTGTGCATCACCATTTCAGATTTGGATCAAACTCAGTAAAATAAGCTACAATTAGGTGTCAAATACCGCGTTTTCGTATTATTCAGCCGCATCTAGTGATCGCCATAGGCCTCAAATTTCATGTCTGTTCATACGTGACACTCCATCGGTCCCCGAGAAACACCTGTGCATCACCATTTCAGATTTGGAACAAACTCAGTAAAATAAGCTACAATTAGGTGTCAAATACCGCGTTTTCGTATTATTCAGCCGCATCTAGTGATCGCCATAGGCCTCAAATTTCATGTCTGTTCATACGTGACGCTCCATCGGTCCCCGAGAAACACCTGTGCATCACCATTTCAGATTTGGAACAAACTCAGTAAAATAAGCTACAAATACGTGTCAAATACGCGTTTTCGTATTATTCAGCCGCATCTAGTGATCGCCATAGGCCTCAAATTTCATGTCTGTTCATACGTGACGCTCCATCGGTCCCCGAGAAACACCTGTGCATCACCATTTCAGATTTGGAACAAACTCAGTAAAATAAGCTACAAATACGTGTCAAATACGCGTTTTCGTATTATTCAGCCGCATCTAGTGATCGCCATAGGCCTCAAATTTCATGTCTGTTCATACGTGACACTCCATCGGTCCCCGAGAAACACCTGTGCATCGCCATTTCAGATTTGGAACAAACTCAGTAAAATAAGCTACAAATACGTGTCAAATACGCGTATTCGTATTATTCAGCCGCATCTAGTGATCGCCATAGGCCTCAAATTTCATGTCTGTAAATACGTGACACTCCATCGGTCCCCGAGAAACACCTGTGCATCACCATTTCAGATTTGGAACAAACTCAGTAAAATAAGCTCCAAATACGTGTCAAATACGCGTTTTCGTATTATTCAGCCGCATCTAGTGATCGCCATAGGCCTCAAATTTCATGTCTGTTCATACGTGACGCTCCATCGGTCCCCGAGAAACACCTGTGCATCACCATTTCAGATTTGGAACAAACTCAGTAAAATAAGCTACAAATACGTGTCAAATACGCGTTTTCGTATTATTCAGCCGCATCTAGTGATCGCCATAGGCCTCAAATTTCATGTCTGTTCATACGTGACACTCCATCGGTCCCCGAGAAACACCTGTGCATCGCCATTTCAGATTTGGAACAAACTCAGTAAAATAAGCTACAAATACGTGTCAAATACGCGTTTTCGTATTATTCAGCCGCATCTAGTGATCGCCATAGGCCTCAAATTTCATGTCTGTTCATACGTGACGCTCCATCGGTCCCCGAGAAACACCTGTGCATCACCATTTCAGATTTGGAACAAACTCAGTAAAATAAGCTACAAATACGTGTCAAATACGCGTTTTCGTATTATTCAGCCGCATCTAGTGATCGCCATAGGCCTCAAATTTCATGTCTGTTCATACGTGACACTCCATCGGTCCCCGAGAAACACCTGTGCATCGCCATTTCAGATTTGGAACAAACTCAGTAAAATAAGCTACAAATACGTGTCAAATACGCGTTTTCGTATTATTCAGCCGCATCTAGTGATCGCCATAGGCCTCAAATTTCATGTCTGTAAATACGTGACACTCCATCGGTCCCCGAGAAACACCTGTGCATCACCATTTCAGATTTGGAACAAACTCAGTAAAATAAGCTCCAAATACGTGTCAAATACGCGTTTTCGTATTATTCAGCCGCATCTAGTGATCGCCATAGGCCTCAAATTTCATGTCTGTTCATACGTGACGCTCCATCGGTCCCCGAGAAACACCTGTGCATCACCATTTCAGATTTGGAACAAACTCAGTAAAATAAGCTACAAATACGTGTCAAATACGCGTTTTCGTATTATTCAGCCGCATCTAGTGATCGCCATAGGCCTCAAATTTCATGTCTGTTCATACGTGACGCTCCATCGGTCCCCGAGAAACACCTGTGCATCACCATTTCAGATTTGGAACAAACTCAGTAAAATAAGCTACAAATACGTGTCAAATACGCGTTTTCGTATTATTCAGCCGCATCTAGTGATCGCCATAGGCCTCAAATTTCATGTCTGTTCATACGTGACACTCCATCGGTCCCCGAGAAACACCTGTGCATCACCATTTCAGATTTGGAACAAACTCAGTAAAATAAGCTACAATTAGGTGTCAAATACCGCGTTTTCGTATTATTCAGCCGCATCTAGTGATCGCCATAGGCCTCAAATTTCATGTCTGTTCATACGTGACACTCCATCGGTCCCCGAGAAACACCTGTGCATCACCATTTCAGATTTGGAACAAACTCAGTAAAATAAGCTACAAATACGTGTCAAATACGCGTTTTCGTATTATTCAGCCGCATCTAGTGATCGCCATAGGCCTCAAATTTCATGTCTGTTCATACGTGACACTCCATCGGTCCCCGAGAAACACCTGTGCATCACCATTTCAGATTTGGAACAAACTCAGTAAAATAAGCTACAAATACGTGTCAAATACGCGTTTTCGTATTATTCAGCCGCATCTAGGGATCGCCATAGGCCTCAAATTTCATGTCTGTTCATACGTGACGCTCCATCGGTCCCCGAGAAACACCTGTGCATCACCATTTCAGATTTGGAACAAACTCAGTAAAATAAGCTCCAAATACGTGTCAAATACGCGTTTCCGTATTATTCAGCCGCATCTAGTGATCGCCGTAGGCCTCAAATTTCATGTCTGTTCATACGTGACACTCCATCGGTCCCCGAGAAACACCTGTGCATCACCATTTCAGATTTGGAACAAACTCAGTAAAATAAGCTGCAATTAGGTGTCAAATACCGCGTTTTCGTATTATTCAGCCGCATCTAGTGATCGCCATAGGCCTCAAATTTCATGTCTGTTCATACGTGACGCTCCATCGGTCCCCGAGAAACACCTGTGCATCACCATTTCAGATTTGGAACAAACTCAGTAAAATAAGCTCCAAATACGTGTCAAATACGCGTTTCCGTATTATTCAGCCGCATCTAGTGATCGCCGTAGGCCTCAAATTTCATGTCTGTTCATACGTGACACTCCATCGGTCCCCGAGAAACACCTGTGCATCACCATTTCAGATTTGGAACAAACTCAGTAAAATAAGCTCCAAATACGTGTCAAATACGCGTTTTCGTATTATTCAGCCGCATCTAGTGATCGCCATAGGCCTCAAATTTCATGTCTGTTCATACGTGACACTCCATCGGTCCCCGAGAAACACCTGTGCATCACCATTTCAGATTTGGAACAAACTCAGTAAAATAAGCTCCAAATACGTGTCAAATACGCGTTTTCGTATTATTCAGCCGCATCTAGTGATCGCCATAGGCCTCAAATTTCATGTCTGTTCATACGTGACGCTCCATCGGTCCCCGAGAAACACCTGTGCATCACCATTTCAGATTTGGAACAAACTCAGTAAAATAAGCTACAAATACGTGTCAAATACGCGTTTTCGTATTATTCAGCCGCATCTAGTGATCGCCATAGGCCTCAAATTTCATGTCTGTTCATACGTGACGCTCCATCGGTCCCCGAGAAACACCTGTGCATCACCATTTCAGATTTGGAACAAACTCAGTAAAATAAGCTACAAATACGTGTCAAATACGCGTTTTCGTATTATTCAGCCGCATCTAGTGATCGCCATAGGCCTCAAATTTCATGTCTGTTCATACGTGACACTCCATCGGTCCCCGAGAAACACCTGTGCATCACCATTTCAGATTTGGAACAAACTCAGTAAAATAAGCTACAATTAGGTGTCAAATACCGCGTTTTCGTATTATTCAGCCGCATCTAGTGATCGCCATAGGCCTCAAATTTCATGTCTGTTCATACGTGACACTCCATCGGTCCCCGAGAAACACCTGTGCATCACCATTTCAGATTTGGAACAAACTCAGTAAAATAAGCTACAATTAGGTGTCAAATACCGCGTTTTCGTATTATTCAGCCGCATCTAGTGATCGCCATAGGCCTCAAATTTCATGTCTGTTCATACGTGACGCTCCATCGGTCCCCGAGAAACACCTGTGCATCACCATTTCAGATTTGGAACAAACTCAGTAAAATAAGCTACAAATACGTGTCAAATACGCGTTTTCGTATTATTCAGCCGCATCTAGTGATCGCCATAGGCCTCAAATTTCATGTCTGTTCATACGTGACGCTCCATCGGTCCCCGAGAAACACCTGTGCATCACCATTTCAGATTTGGAACAAACTCAGTAAAATAAGCTACAAATACGTGTCAAATACGCGTTTTCGTATTATTCAGCCGCATCTAGTGATCGCCATAGGCCTCAAATTTCATGTCTGTTCATACGTGACACTCCATCGGTCCCCGAGAAACACCTGTGCATCGCCATTTCAGATTTGGAACAAACTCAGTAAAATAAGCTACAAATACGTGTCAAATACGCGTATTCGTATTATTCAGCCGCATCTAGTGATCGCCATAGGCCTCAAATTTCATGTCTGTAAATACGTGACACTCCATCGGTCCCCGAGAAACACCTGTGCATCACCGTTTCAGATTTGGAACAAACTCAGTAAAATAAGCTCCAAATACGTGTCAAATACGCGTTTTCGTATTATTCAGCCGCATCTAGTGATCGCCATAGGCCTCAAATTTCATGTCTGTTCATACGTGACGCTCCATCGGTCCCCGAGAAACACCTGTGCATCACCATTTCAGATTTGGAACAAACTCAGTAAAATAAGCTACAAATACGTGTCAAATACGCGTTTTCGTATTATTCAGCCGCATCTAGTGATCGCCATAGGCCTCAAATTTCATGTCTGTTCATACGTGACACTCCATCGGTCCCCGAGAAACACCTGTGCATCGCCATTTCAGATTTGGAACAAACTCAGTAAAATAAGCTACAAATACGTGTCAAATACGCGTTTTCGTATTATTCAGCCGCATCTAGTGATCGCCATAGGCCTCAAATTTCATGTCTGTTCATACGTGACGCTCCATCGGTCCCCGAGAAACACCTGTGCATCACCATTTCAGATTTGGAACAAACTCAGTAAAATAAGCTACAAATACGTGTCAAATACGCGTTTTCGTATTATTCAGCCGCATCTAGTGATCGCCATAGGCCTCAAATTTCATGTCTGTTCATACGTGACACTCCATCGGTCCCCGAGAAACACCTGTGCATCGCCATTTCAGATTTGGAACAAACTCAGTAAAATAAGCTACAAATACGTGTCAAATACGCGTTTTCGTATTATTCAGCCGCATCTAGTGATCGCCATAGGCCTCAAATTTCATGTCTGTAAATACGTGACACTCCATCGGTCCCCGAGAAACACCTGTGCATCACCATTTCAGATTTGGAACAAACTCAGTAAAATAAGCTCCAAATACGTGTCAAATACGCGTTTTCGTATTATTCAGCCGCATCTAGTGATCGCCATAGGCCTCAAATTTCATGTCTGTTCATACGTGACGCTCCATCGGTCCCCGAGAAACACCTGTGCATCACCATTTCAGATTTGGAACAAACTCAGTAAAATAAGCTACAAATACGTGTCAAATACGCGTTTTCGTATTATTCAGCCGCATCTAGTGATCGCCATAGGCCTCAAATTTCATGTCTGTTCATACGTGACGCTCCATCGGTCCCCGAGAAACACCTGTGCATCACCATTTCAGATTTGGAACAAACTCAGTAAAATAAGCTACAAATACGTGTCAAATACGCGTTTTCGTATTATTCAGCCGCATCTAGTGATCGCCATAGGCCTCAAATTTCATGTCTGTTCATACGTGACACTCCATCGGTCCCCGAGAAACACCTGTGCATCACCATTTCAGATTTGGAACAAACTCAGTAAAATAAGCTACAAATACGTGTCAAATACGCGTTTTCGTATTATTCAGCCGCATCTAGTGATCGCCATAGGCCTCAAATTTCATGTCTGTTCATACGTGACACTCCATCGGTCCCCGAGAAACACCTGTGCATCACCATTTCAGATTTGGAACAAACTCAGTAAAATAAGCTACAATTAGGTGTCAAATACCGCGTTTTCGTATTATTCAGCCGCATCTAGTGATCGCCATAGGCCTCAAATTTCATGTCTGTTCATACGTGACACTCCATCGGTCCCCGAGAAACACCTGTGCATCACCATTTCAGATTTGGAACAAACTCAGTAAAATAAGCTACAAATACGTGTCAAATACGCGTTTTCGTATTATTCAGCCGCATCTAGTGATCGCCATAGGCCTCAAATTTCATGTCTGTTCATACGTGACACTCCATCGGTCCCCGAGAAACACCTGTGCATCACCATTTCAGATTTGGAACAAACTCAGTAAAATAAGCTACAATTAGGTGTCAAATACCGCGTTTTCGTATTATTCAGCCGCATCTAGTGATCGCCATAGGCCTCAAATTTCATGTCTGTTCATACGTGACGCTCCATCGGTCCCCGAGAAACACCTTTGCATCACCATTTCAGATTTGGAACAAACTCAGTAAAATAAGCTACAAATACGTGTCAAATACGCGTTTTCGTATTATTCAGCCGCATCTAGTGATCGCCATAGGCCTCAAATTTCATGTCTGTTCATACGTGACACTCCATCGGTCCCCGAGAAACACCTGTGCATCACCATTTCAGATTTGGAACAAACTCAGTAAAATAAGCTACAATTAGGTGTCAAATACCGCGTTTTCGTATTATTCAGCCGCATCTAGTGATCGCCATAGGCCTCAAATTTCATGTCTGTTCATACGTGACGCTCCATCGGTCCCCGAGAAACACCTGTGCATCACCATTTCAGATTTGGAACAAACTCAGTAAAATAAGCTCCAAATACGTGTCAAATACGCGTTTCCGTATTATTCAGCCGCATCTAGTGATCGCCGTAGGCCTCAAATTTCATGTCTGTTCATACGTGACACTCCATCGGTCCCCGAGAAACACCTGTGCATCACCATTTCAGATTTGGAACAAACTCAGTAAAATAAGCTCCAAATACGTGTCAAATACGCGTTTTCGTATTATTCAGCCGCATCTAGTGATCGCCATAGGCCTCAAATTTCATGTCTGTTCATACGTGACACTCCATCGGTCCCCGAGAAACACCTGTGCATCACCATTTCAGATTTGGAACAAACTCAGTAAAATAAGCTACAATTAGGTGTCAAATACCGCGTTTTCGTATTATTCAGCCGCATCTAGTGATCGCCATAGGCCTCAAATTTCATGTCTGTTCATACGTGACGCTCCATCGGTCCCCGAGAAACACCTGTGCATCACCATTTCAGATTTGGAACAAACTCAGTAAAATAAGCTACAATTAGGTGTCAAATACCGCGTTTTCGTATTATTCAGCCGCATCTAGTGATCGCCATAGGCCTCAAATTTCATGTCTGTTCATACGTGACGCTCCATCGGTCCCCGAGAAACACCTGTGCATCACCATTTCAGATTTGGAACAAACTCAGTAAAATAAGCTCCAAATACGTGTCAAATACGCGTTTCCGTATTATTCAGCCGCATCTAGTGATCGCCGTAGGCCTCAAATTTCATGTCTGTTCATACGTGACACTCCATCGGTCCCCGAGAAACACCTGTGCATCACCATTTCAGATTTGGAACAAACTCAGTAAAATAAACTACAAATACGTGTCAAATACGCGTTTTCGTATTATTCAGCCGCATCTAGTGATCGCCATAGGCCTCAAATTTCATGTCTGTTCATACGTGACACTCCATCGGTCCCCGAGAAACACCTGTGCATCACCATTTCAGATTTGGAACAAACTCAGTAAAATAAGCTACAATTAGGTGTCAAATACCGCGTTTTCGTATTATTCAGCCGCATCTAGTGATCGCCATAGGCCTCAAATTTCATGTCTGTTCATACGTGACGCTCCATCGGTCCCCGAGAAACACCTGTGCATCACCATTTCAGATTTGGAACAAACTCAGTAAAATAAGCTACAATTAGGTGTCAAATACCGCGTTTTCGTATTATTCAGCCGCATCTAGTGATCGCCATAGGCCTCAAATTTCATGTCTGTTCATACGTGACGCTCCATCGGTCCCCGAGAAACACCTGTGCATCACCATTTCAGATTTGGAACAAACTCAGTAAAATAAGCTACAATTAGGTGTCAAATACCGCGTTTTCGTATTATTCAGCCGCATCTAGTGATCGCCATAGGCCTCAAATTTCATGTCTGTTCATACGTGACGCTCCATCGGTCCCCGAGAAACACCTGTGCATCACCATTTCAGATTTGGAACAAACTCAGTAAAATAAGCTACAAATACGTGTCAAATACGCGTTTTCGTATTATTCAGCCGCATCTAGTGATCGCCATAGGCCTCAAATTTCATGTCTGTTCATACGTGACACTCCATCGGTCCCCGAGAAACACCTGTGCATCACCATTTCAGATTTGGAACAAACTCAGTAAAATAAGCTACAATTAGGTGTCAAATACCGCGTTTTCGTATTATTCAGCCGCATCTAGTGATCGCCATAGGCCTCAAATTTCATGTCTGTTCATACGTGACGCTCCATCGGTCCCCGAGAAACACCTGTGCATCACCATTTCAGATTTGGAACAAACTCAGTAAAATAAGCTACAAATACGTGTCAAATACGCGTTTTCGTATTATTCAGCCGCATCTAGTGATCGCCATAGGCCTCAAATTTCATGTCTGTTCATACGTGACGCTCCATCGGTCCCCGAGAAACACCTGTGCATCACCATTTCAGATTTGGAACAAACTCAGTAAAATAAGCTCCAAATACGTGTCAAATACGCGTTTCCGTATTATTCAGCCGCATCTAGTGATCGCCGTAGGCCTCAAATTTCATGTCTGTTCATACGTGACACTCCATCGGTCCCCGAGAAACACCTGTGCATCACCATTTCAGATTTGGAACAAACTCAGTAAAATAAGCTCCAAATACGTGTCAAATACGCGTTTTCGTATTATTCAGCCGCATCTAGTGATCGCCATAGGCCTCAAATTTCATGTCTGTTCATACGTGACACTCCATCGGTCCCCGAGAAACACCTGTGCATCACCATTTCAGATTTGGAACAAACTCAGTAAAATAAGCTACAATTAGGTGTCAAATACCGCGTTTTCGTATTATTCAGCCGCATCTAGTGATCGCCATAGGCCTCAAATTTCATGTCTGTTCATACGTGACGCTCCATCGGTCCCCGAGAAACACCTGTGCATCACCATTTCAGATTTGGAACAAACTCAGTAAAATAAGCTACAAATACGTGTCAAATACGCGTTTTCGTATTATTCAGCCGCATCTAGTGATCGCCATAGGCCTCAAATTTCATGTCTGTTCATACGTGACACTCCATCGGTCCCCGAGAAACACCTGTGCATCACCATTTCAGATTTGGAACAAACTCAGTAAAATAAGCTACAATTAGGTGTCAAATACCGCGTTTTCGTATTATTCAGCCGCATCTAGTGATCGCCATAGGCCTCAAATTTCATGTCTGTTCATACGTGACGCTCCATCGGTCCCCGAGAAACACCTGTGCATCACCATTTCAGATTTGGAACAAACTCAGTAAAATAAGCTCCAAATACGTGTCAAATACGCGTTTCCGTATTATTCAGCCGCATCTAGTGATCGCCGTAGGCCTCAAATTTCATGTCTGTTCATACGTGACACTCCATCGGTCCCCGAGAAACACCTGTGCATCACCATTTCAGATTTGGAACAAACTCAGTAAAATAAGCTCCAAATACGTGTCAAATACGCGTTTTCGTATTATTCAGCCGCATCTAGTGATCGCCATAGGCCTCAAATTTCATGTCTGTTCATACGTGACACTCCATCGGTCCCCGAGAAACACCTGTGCATCACCATTTCAGATTTGGAACAAACTCAGTAAAATAAGCTACAATTAGGTGTCAAATACCGCGTTTTCGTATTATTCAGCCGCATCTAGTGATCGCCATAGGCCTCAAATTTCATGTCTGTTCATACGTGACGCTCCATCGGTCCCCGAGAAACACCTGTGCATCACCATTTCAGATTTGGAACAAACTCAGTAAAATAAGCTACAAATACGTGTCAAATACGCGTTTTCGTATTATTCAGCCGCATCTAGTGATCGCCATAGGCCTCAAATTTCATGTCTGTTCATACGTGACACTCCATCGGTCCCCGAGAAACACCTGTGCATCACCATTTCAGATTTGGAACAAACTCAGTAAAATAAGCTACAATTAGGTGTCAAATACCGCGTTTTCGTATTATTCAGCCGCATCTAGTGATCGCCATAGGCCTCAAATTTCATGTCTGTTCATACGTGACGCTCCATCGGTCCCCGAGAAACACCTGTGCATCACCATTTCAGATTTGGAACAAACTCAGTAAAATAAGCTCCAAATACGTGTCAAATACGCGTTTTCGTATTATTCAGCCGCATCTAGTGATCGCCATAGGCCTCAAATTTCATGTCTGTTCATACGTGACACTCCATCGGTCCCCGAGAAACACCTGTGCATCACCATTTCAGATTTGGAACAAACTCAGTAAAATAAGCTACAATTACGTGTCAAATACGCGTTTTCGTATTATTCAGCCGCATCTAGTGATCGCCATAGGCCTCAAATTTCATGTCTGTTCATACGTGACACTCCATCGGTCCCCGAGAAACACCTGTGCATCACCATTTCAGATTTGGAACAAACTCAGTAAAATAAGCTCCAAATACGTGTCAAATACGCGTTTTCGTATTATTCAGCCGCATCTAGTGATCGCCATAGGCCTCAAATTTCATGTCTGTTCATACGTGACACTCCATCGGTCCCCGAGAAACACCTGTGCATCACCATTTCAGATTTGGAACAAACTCAGTAAAATAAGCTACAATTAGGTGTCAAATACCGCGTTTTCGTATTATTCAGCCGCATCTAGTGATCGCCATAGGCCTCAAATTTCATGTCTGTTCATACGTGACGCTCCATCGGTCCCCGAGAAACACCTGTGCATCACCATTTCAGATTTGGAACAAACTCAGTAAAATAAGCTACAAATACGTGTCAAATAGGTACGCGTTTTCGTATTATTCAGCCGCATCTAGTGATCGCCATAGGCCTCAAATTTCATGTCTGTTCATACGTGACACTCCATCGGTCCCCGAGAAACACCTGTGCATCACCATTTCAGATTTGGAACAAACTCAGTAAAATAAGCTACAAATACGTGTCAAATACGCGTTTTCGTATTATTCAGCCGCATCTAGGGATCGCCATAGGCCTCAAATTTCATGTCTGTTCATACGTGACGCTCCATCGGTCCCCGAGAAACACCTGTGCATCACCATTTCAGATTTGGAACAAACTCAGTAAAATAAGCTCCAAATACGTGTCAAATACGCGTTTTCGTATTATTCAGCCGCATCTAGTGATCGCCATAGGCCTCAAATTTCATGTCTGTTCATACGTGACACTCCATCGGTCCCCGAGAAACACCTGTGCATCACCATTTCAGATTTGGAACAAACTCAGTAAAATAAGCTACAATTAGGTGTCAAATACCGCGTTTTCGTATTATTCAGCCGCATCTAGTGATCGCCATAGGCCTCAAATTTCATGTCTGTTCATACGTGACGCTCCATCGGTCCCCGAGAAACACCTGTGCATCACCATTTCAGATTTGGAACAAACTCAGTAAAATAAGCTCCAAATACGTGTCAAATACGCGTTTCCGTATTATTCAGCCGCATCTAGTGATCGCCGTAGGCCTCAAATTTCATGTCTGTTCATACGTGACATTCCATCGGTCCCCGAGAAACACCTGTGCATCACCATTTCAGATTTGGAACAAACTCAGTAAAATAAGCTCCAAATACGTGTCAAATACGCGTTTTCGTATTATTCAGCCGCATCTAGTGATCGCCATAGGCCTCAAATTTCATGTCTGTTCATACGTGACACTCCATCGGTCCCCGAGAAACACCTGTGCATCACCATTTCAGATTTGGAACAAACTCAGTAAAATAAGCTCCAAATACGTGTCAAATACGCGTTTTCGTATTATTCAGCCGCATCTAGTGATCGCCATAGGCCTCAAATTTCATGTCTGTTCATACGTGACGCTCCATCGGTCCCCGAGAAACACCTGTGCATCACCATTTCAGATTTGGAACAAACTCAGTAAAATAAGCTACAAATACGTGTCAAATACGCGTTTTCGTATTATTCAGCCGCATCTAGTGATCGCCATAGGCCTCAAATTTCATGTCTGTTCATACGTGACGCTCCATCGGTCCCCGAGAAACACCTGTGCATCACCATTTCAGATTTGGAACAAACTCAGTAAAATAAGCTACAAATACGTGTCAAATACGCGTTTTCGTATTATTCAGCCGCATCTAGTGATCGCCATAGGCCTCAAATTTCATGTCTGTTCATACGTGACACTCCATCGGTCCCCGAGAAACACCTGTGCATCACCATTTCAGATTTGGAACAAACTCAGTAAAATAAGCTACAATTAGGTGTCAAATACCGCGTTTTCGTATTATTCAGCCGCATCTAGTGATCGCCATAGGCCTCAAATTTCATGTCTGTTCATACGTGACACTCCATCGGTCCCCGAGAAACACCTGTGCATCACCATTTCAGATTTGGAACAAACTCAGTAAAATAAGCTACAATTAGGTGTCAAATACCGCGTTTTCGTATTATTCAGCCGCATCTAGTGATCGCCATAGGCCTCAAATTTCATGTCTGTTCATACGTGACGCTCCATCGGTCCCCGAGAAACACCTGTGCATCACCATTTCAGATTTGGAACAAACTCAGTAAAATAAGCTACAAATACGTGTCAAATACGCGTTTTCGTATTATTCAGCCGCATCTAGTGATCGCCATAGGCCTCAAATTTCATGTCTGTTCATACGTGACACTCCATCGGTCCCCGAGAAACACCTGTGCATCACCATTTCAGATTTGGAACAAACTCAGTAAAATAAGCTACAATTAGGTGTCAAATACCGCGTTTTCGTATTATTCAGCCGCATCTAGTGATCGCCATAGGCCTCAAATTTCATGTCTGTTCATACGTGACGCTCCATCGGTCCCCGAGAAACACCTGTGCATCACCATTTCAGATTTGGAACAAACTCAGTAAAATAAGCTCCAAATACGTGTCAAATACGCGTTTCCGTATTATTCAGCCGCATCTAGTGATCGCCGTAGGCCTCAAATTTCATGTCTGTTCATACGTGACACTCCATCGGTCCCCGAGAAACACCTGTGCATCACCATTTCAGATTTGGAACAAACTCAGTAAAATAAGCTCCAAATACGTGTCAAATACGCGTTTTCGTATTATTCAGCCGCATCTAGTGATCGCCATAGGCCTCAAATTTCATGTCTGTTCATACGTGACACTCCATCGGTCCCCGAGAAACACCTGTGCATCACCATTTCAGATTTGGAACAAACTCAGTAAAATAAGCTCCAAATACGTGTCAAATACGCGTTTTCGTATTATTCAGCCGCATCTAGTGATCGCCATAGGCCTCAAATTTCATGTCTGTTCATACGTGACGCTCCATCGGTCCCCGAGAAACACCTGTGCATCACCATTTCAGATTTGGAACAAACTCAGTAAAATAAGCTACAAATACGTGTCAAATACGCGTTTTCGTATTATTCAGCCGCATCTAGTGATCGCCATAGGCCTCAAATTTCATGTCTGTTCATACGTGACGCTCCATCGGTCCCCGAGAAACACCTGTGCATCACCATTTCAGATTTGGAACAAACTCAGTAAAATAAGCTACAAATACGTGTCAAATACGCGTTTTCGTATTATTCAGCCGCATCTAGTGATCGCCATAGGCCTCAAATTTCATGTCTGTTCATACGTGACACTCCATCGGTCCCCGAGAAACACCTGTGCATCACCATTTCAGATTTGGAACAAACTCAGTAAAATAAGCTACAATTAGGTGTCAAATACCGCGTTTTCGTATTATTCAGCCGCATCTAGTGATCGCCATAGGCCTCAAATTTCATGTCTGTTCATACGTGACGCTCCATCGGTCCCCGAGAAACACCTGTGCATCACCATTTCAGATTTGGAACAAACTCAGTAAAATAAGCTACAAATACGTGTCAAATACGCGTTTTCGTATTATTCAGCCGCATCTAGTGATCGCCATAGGCCTCAAATTTCATGTCTGTTCATACGTGACACTCCATCGGTCCCCGAGAAACACCTGTGCATCACCATTTCAGATTTGGAACAAACTCAGTAAAATAAGCTACAATTAGGTGTCAAATACCGCGTTTTCGTATTATTCAGCCGCATCTAGTGATCGCCATAGGCCTCAAATTTCATGTCTGTTCATACGTGACGCTCCATCGGTCCCCGAGAAACACCTGTGCATCACCATTTCAGATTTGGAACAAACTCAGTAAAATAAGCTCCAAATACGTGTCAAATACGCGTTTTCGTATTATTCAGCCGCATCTAGTGATCGCCATAGGCCTCAAATTTCATGTCTGTTCATACGTGACACTCCATCGGTCCCCGAGAAACACCTGTGCATCACCATTTCAGATTTGGAACAAACTCAGTAAAATAAGCTACAAATACGTGTCAAATACGCGTTTTCGTATTATTCAGCCGCATCTAGTGATCGCCATAGGCCTCAAATTTCATGTCTGTTCATACGTGACACTCCATCGGTCCCCGAGAAACACCTGTGCATCACCATTTCAGATTTGGAACAAACTCAGTAAAATAAGCTACAATTAGGTGTCAAATACCGCGTTTTCGTATTATTCAGCCGCATCTAGTGATCGCCATAGGCCTCAAATTTCATGTCTGTTCATACGTGACACTCCATCGGTCCCCGAGAAACACCTGTGCATCACCATTTCAGATTTGGAACAAACTCAGTAAAATAAGCTACAATTAGGTGTCAAATACCGCGTTTTCGTATTATTCAGCCGCATCTAGTGATCGCCATAGGCCTCAAATTTCATGTCTGTTCATACGTGACGCTCCATCGGTCCCCGAGAAACACCTGTGCATCACCATTTCAGATTTGGAACAAACTCAGTAAAATAAGCTCCAAATACGTGTCAAATACGCGTTTTCGTATTATTCAGCCGCATCTAGTGATCGCCATAGGCCTCAAATTTCATGTCTGTTCATACGTGACACTCCATCGGTCCCCGAGAAACACCTGTGCATCACCATTTCAGATTTGGAACAAACTCAGTAAAATAAGCTACAAATACGTGTCAAATACGCGTTTTCGTATTATTCAGCCGCATCTAGGGATCGCCATAGGCCTCAAATTTCATGTCTGTTCATACGTGACGCTCCATCGGTCCCCGAGAAACACCTGTGCATCACCATTTCAGATTTGGAACAAACTCAGTAAAATAAGCTCCAAATACGTGTCAAATACGCGTTTTCGTATTATTCAGCCGCATCTAGTGATCGCCATAGGCCTCAAATTTCATGTCTGTTCATACGTGACACTCCATCGGTCCCCGAGAAACACCTGTGCATCACCATTTCAGATTTGGAACAAACTCAGTAAAATAAGCTCCAAATCCGTGTCAAATACGCGTTTTCGTATTATTCAGCCGCATCTAGTGATCGCCATAGGCCTCAAATTTCATGTCTGTTCATACGTGACGCTCCATCGGTCCCCGAGAAACACCTGTGCATCACCATTTCAGATTTGGAACAAACTCAGTAAAATAAGCTACAAATACGTGTCAAATACGCGTTTTCGTATTATTCAGCCGCATCTAGTGATCGCCATAGGCCTCAAATTTCATGTCTGTTCATACGTGACGCTCCATCGGTCCCCGAGAAACACCTGTGCATCACCATTTCAGATTTGGAACAAACTCAGTAAAATAAGCTACAAATACGTGTCAAATACGCGTTTTCGTATTATTCAGCCGCATCTAGTGATCGCCATAGGCCTCAAATTTCATGTCTGTTCATACGTGACACTCCATCGGTCCCCGAGAAACACCTGTGCATCACCATTTCAGATTTGGAACAAACTCAGTAAAATAAGCTACAATTAGGTGTCAAATACCGCGTTTTCGTATTATTCAGCCGCATCTAGTGATCGCCATAGGCCTCAAATTTCATGTCTGTTCATACGTGACACTCCATCGGTCCCCGAGAAACACCTGTGCATCACCATTTCAGATTTGGAACAAACTCAGTAAAATAAGCTACAATTAGGTGTCAAATACCGCGTTTTCGTATTATTCAGCCGCATCTAGTGATCGCCATAGGCCTCAAATTTCATGTCTGTTCATACGTGACGCTCCATCGGTCCCCGAGAAACACCTGTGCATCACCATTTCAGATTTGGAACAAACTCAGTAAAATAAGCTACAAATACGTGTCAAATACGCGTTTTCGTATTATTCAGCCGCATCTAGTGATCGCCATAGGCCTCAAATTTCATGTCTGTTCATACGTGACACTCCATCGGTCCCCGAGAAACACCTGTGCATCACCATTTCAGATTTGGAACAAACTCAGTAAAATAAGCTACAATTAGGTGTCAAATACCGCGTTTTCGTATTATTCAGCCGCATCTAGTGATCGCCATAGGCCTCAAATTTCATGTCTGTTCATACGTGACGCTCCATCGGTCCCCGAGAAACACCTGTGCATCACCATTTCAGATTTGGAACAAACTCAGTAAAATAAGCTCCAAATACGTGTCAAATACGCGTTTCCGTATTATTCAGCCGCATCTAGTGATCGCCGTAGGCCTCAAATTTCATGTCTGTTCATACGTGACACTCCATCGGTCCCCGAGAAACACCTGTGCATCACCATTTCAGATTTGGAACAAACTCAGTAAAATAAGCTCCAAATACGTGTCAAATACGCGTTTTCGTATTATTCAGCCGCATCTAGTGATCGCCATAGGCCTCAAATTTCATGTCTGTTCATACGTGACACTCCATCGGTCCCCGAGAAACACCTGTGCATCACCATTTCAGATTTGGAACAAACTCAGTAAAATAAGCTCCAAATACGTGTCAAATACGCGTTTTCGTATTATTCAGCCGCATCTAGTGATCGCCATAGGCCTCAAATTTCATGTCTGTTCATACGTGACGCTCCATCGGTCCCCGAGAAACACCTGTGCATCACCATTTCAGATTTGGAACAAACTCAGTAAAATAAGCTACAAATACGTGTCAAATACGCGTTTTCGTATTATTCAGCCGCATCTAGTGATCGCCATAGGCCTCAAATTTCATGTCTGTTCATACGTGACGCTCCATCGGTCCCAGAGAAACACCTGTGCATCACCATTTCAGATTTGGAACAAACTCAGTAAAATAAGCTACAAATACGTGTCAAATACGCGTTTTCGTATTATTCAGCCGCATCTAGTGATCGCCATAGGCCTCAAATTTCATGTCTGTTCATACGTGACACTCCATCGGTCCCCGAGAAACACCTGTGCATCACCATTTCAGATTTGGAACAAACTCAGTAAAATAAGCTACAATTAGGTGTCAAATACCGCGTTTTCGTATTATTCAGCCGCATCTAGTGATCGCCATAGGCCTCAAATTTCATGTCTGTTCATACGTGACACTCCATCGGTCCCCGAGAAACACCTGTGCATCACCATTTCAGATTTGGAACAAACTCAGTAAAATAAGCTACAATTAGGTGTCAAATACCGCGTTTTCGTATTATTCAGCCGCATCTAGTGATCGCCATAGGCCTCAAATTTCATGTCTGTTCATACGTGACGCTCCATCGGTCCCCGAGAAACACCTGTGCATCACCATTTCAGATTTGGAACAAACTCAGTAAAATAAGCTACAAATACGTGTCAAATACGCGTTTTCGTATTATTCAGCCGCATCTAGTGATCGCCATAGGCCTCAAATTTCATGTCTGTTCATACGTGACACTCCATCGGTCCCCGAGAAACACCTGTGCATCACCATTTCAGATTTGGAACAAACTCAGTAAAATAAGCTACAATTAGGTGTCAAATACCGCGTTTTCGTATTATTCAGCCGCATCTAGTGATCGCCATAGGCCTCAAATTTCATGTCTGTTCATACGTGACGCTCCATCGGTCCCCGAGAAACACCTGTGCATCACCATTTCAGATTTGGAACAAACTCAGTAAAATAAGCTCCAAATACGTGTCAAATACGCGTTTTCGTATTATTCAGCCGCATCTAGTGATCGCCATAGGCCTCAAATTTCATGTCTGTTCATACGTGACACTCCATCGGTCCCCGAGAAACACCTGTGCATCACCATTTCAGATTTGGAACAAACTCAGTAAAATAAGCTACAAATACGTGTCAAATACGCGTTTTCGTATTATTCAGCCGCATCTAGTGATCGCCATAGGCCTCAAATTTCATGTCTGTTCATACGTGACACTCCATCGGTCCCCGAGAAACACCTGTGCATCACCATTTCAGATTTGGAACAAACTCAGTAAAATAAGCTACAATTAGGTGTCAAATACCGCGTTTTCGTATTATTCAGCCGCATCTAGTGATCGCCATAGGCCTCAAATTTCATGTCTGTTCATACGTGACACTCCATCGGTCCCCGAGAAACACCTGTGCATCACCATTTCAGATTTGGAACAAACTCAGTAAAATAAGCTACAATTAGGTGTCAAATACCGCGTTTTCGTATTATTCAGCCGCATCTAGTGATCGCCATAGGCCTCAAATTTCATGTCTGTTCATACGTGACGCTCCATCGGTCCCCGAGAAACACCTGTGCATCACCATTTCAGATTTGGAACAAACTCAGTAAAATAAGCTCCAAATACGTGTCAAATACGCGTTTTCGTATTATTCAGCCGCATCTAGTGATCGCCATAGGCCTCAAATTTCATGTCTGTTCATACGTGACACTCCATCGGTCCCCGAGAAACACCTGTGCATCACCATTTCAGATTTGGAACAAACTCAGTAAAATAAGCTACAAATACGTGTCAAATACGCGTTTTCGTATTATTCAGCCGCATCTAGGGATGGCCATAGGCCTCAAATTTCATGTCTGTTCATACGTGACGCTCCATCGGTCCCCGAGAAACACCTGTGCATCACCATTTCAGATTTGGAACAAACTCAGTAAAATAAGCTCCAAATACGTGTCAAATACGCGTTTTCGTATTATTCAGCCGCATCTAGTGATCGCCATAGGCCTCAAATTTCATGTCTGTTCATACGTGACACTCCATCGGTCCCCGAGAAACACCTGTGCATCACCATTTCAGATTTGGAACAAACTCAGTAAAATAAGCTACAATTAGGTGTCAAATACCGCGTTTTCGTATTATTCAGCCGCATCTAGTGATCGCCATAGGCCTCAAATTTCATGTCTGTTCATACGTGACGCTCCATCGGTCCCCGAGAAACACCTGTACATCACCATTTCAGATTTGGAACAAACTCAGTAAAATAAGCTCCAAATACGTGTCAAATACGCGTTTCCGTATTATTCAGCCGCATCTAGTGATCGCCGTAGGCCTCAAATTTCATGTCTGTTCATGCGTGACACTCCATCGGTCCCCGAGAAACACCTGTGCATCACCATTTCAGATTTGGAACAAACTCAGTAAAATAAGCTCCAAATACGTGTCAAATACGCGTTTTCGTATTATTCAGCCGCATCTAGTGATCGCCATAGGCCTCAAATTTCATGGCTGTTCATACGTGATACTCCATCGGTCCCCGAGAAACACCTTTGCATCACCATTTCAGAATTGGAACAAACTCAGTAAAATAAGCTACAATTAGGTCTCAAATACCGCGTTTTCGTATTATTCAGCCGCATCTAGTGATCGCCATAGGCCTCAAATTTCATGTCTGTTCATACGTGACGCTCCATCGGTCCCCGAGAAACACCTGTGCATCACCATTTCAGATTTGGAACAAACTCAGTAAAATAAGCTACAAATACGTGTCAAATACGCGTTTTCGTATTATTCAGCCGCATCTAGTGATCGCCATAGGCCTCAAATTTCATGTCTGTTCATACGTGACACTCCATCGGTCCCCGAGAAACACCTGTGCATCACCATTTCAGATTTGGAACAAACTCAGTAAAATAAGCTACAATTAGGTGTCAAATACCGCGTTTTCGTATTATTCAGCCGCATCTAGTGATCGCCATAGGCCTCAAATTTCATGTCTGTTCATACGTGACGCTCCATCGGTCCCCGAGAAACTCCTGTGCATCACCATTTCAGATTTGGAACAAACTCAGTAAAATAAGCTCCAAATACGTGTCAAATACGCGTTTCCGTATTATTCAGCCGCATCTAGTGATCGCCGTAGGCCTCAAATTTCATGTCTGTTCATACGTGACACTCCATCGGTCCCCGAGAAACACCTGTGCATCACCATTTCAGATTTGGAACAAACTCAGTAAAATAAGCTACAAATATGTGTCAAATACGCGTTTTCGTATTATTCAGCCGCATCTAGTGATCGCCATAGGCCTCAAATTTCATGTCTGTTCATACGTGACACTCCATCGGTCCCCGAGAAACACCTGTGCATCACCATTTCAGATTTGGAACAAACTCAGTAAAATAAGCTACAATTAGGTGTCAAATACCGCGTTTTCGTATTATTCAGCCGCATCTAGTGATCGCCATAGGCCTCAAATTTCATGTCTGTTCATACGTGACGCTCCATCGGTCCCCGAGAAACACCTGTGCATCACCATTTCAGATTTGGAACAAACTCAGTAAAATAAGCTCCAAATACGTGTCAAATACGCGTTTCCGTATTATTCAGCCGCATCTAGTGATCGCCGTAGGCCTCAAATTTCATGTCTGTTCATACGTGACACTCCATCGGTCCCCGAGAAACACCTGTGCATCACCATTTCAGATTTGGAACAAACTCAGTAAAATAAGCTACAATTAGGTGTCAAATACCGCGTTTTCGTATTATTCAGCCGCATCTAGTGATCGCCATAGGCCTCAAATTTCATGTCTGTTCATACGTGACGCTCCATCGGTCCCCGAGAAACACCTGTGCATCACAATTTCAGATTTGGAACAAACTCAGTAAAATAAGCTCCAAATACGTGTCAAATACGCGTTTCCGTATTATTCAGCCGCATCTAGTGATCGCCGTAGGCCTCAAATTTCATGTCTGTTCATACGTGACACTCCATCGGTCCCCGAGAAACACCTGTGCATCACCATTTCAGATTTGGAACAAACTCAGTAAAATAAGCTCCAAATACGTGTCAAATACGCGTTTTCGTATTATTCAGCCGCATCTAGTGATCGCCATAGGCCTCAAATTTCATGTCTGTTCATACGTGACGCTCCATCGGTCCCCGAGAAACACCTGTGCATCACCATTTCAGATTTGGAACAAACTCAGTAAAATAAGCTACAAATACGTGTCAAATACGCGTTTTCGTATTATTCAGCCGCATCTAGTGATCGCCATAGGCCTCAAATTTCATGTCTGTTCATACGTGACACTCCATCGGTCCCCGAGAAACACCTGTGCATCACCATTTCAGATTTGGAACAAACTCAGTAAAATAAGCTACAATTAGGTGTCAAATACCGCGTTTTCGTATTATTCAGCCGCATCTAGTGATCGCCATAGGCCTCAAATTTCATGTCTGTTCATACGTGACGCTCCATCGGTCCCCGAGAAACTCCTGTGCATCACCATTTCAGATTTGGAACAAACTCAGTAAAATAAGCTCCAAATACGTGTCAAATACGCGTTTCCGTATTATTCAGCCGCATCTAGTGATCGCCGTAGGCCTCAAATTTCATGTCTGTTCATACGTGACACTCCATCGGTCCCCGAGAAACACCTGTGCATCACCATTTCAGATTTGGAACAAACTCAGTAAAATAAGCTACAAATATGTGTCAAATACGCGTTTTCGTATTATTCAGCCGCATCTAGTGATCGCCATAGGCCTCAAATTTCATGTCTGTTCATACGTGACACTCCATCGGTCCCCGAGAAACACCTGTGCATCACCATTTCAGATTTGGAACAAACTCAGTAAAATAAGCTACAATTAGGTGTCAAATACCGCGTTTTCGTATTATTCAGCCGCATCTAGTGATCGCCATAGGCCTCAAATTTCATGTCTGTTCATACGTGACGCTCCATCGGTCCCCGAGAAACACCTGTGCATCACCATTTCAGATTTGGAACAAACTCAGTAAAATAAGCTCCAAATACGTGTCAAATACGCGTTTCCGTATTATTCAGCCGCATCTAGTGATCGCCGTAGGCCTCAAATTTCATGTCTGTTCATACGTGACACTCCATCGGTCCCCGAGAAACACCTGTGCATCACCATTTCAGATTTGGAACAAACTCAGTAAAATAAGCTACAATTAGGTGTCAAATACCGCGTTTTCGTATTATTCAGCCGCATCTAGTGATCGCCATAGGCCTCAAATTTCATGTCTGTTCATACGTGACGCTCCATCGGTCCCCGAGAAACACCTGTGCATCACCATTTCAGATTTGGAACAAACTCAGTAAAATAAGCTCCAAATACGTGTCAAATACGCGTTTCCGTATTATTCAGCCGCATCTAGTGATCGCCGTAGGCCTCAAATTTCATGTCTGTTCATACGTGACACTCCATCGGTCCCCGAGAAACACCTGTGCATCACCATTTCAGATTTGGAACAAACTCAGTAAAATAAGCTACAATTAGGTGTCAAATACCGCGTTTTCGTATTATTCAGCCGCATCTAGTGATCGCCATAGGCCTCAAATTTCATGTCTGTTCATACGTGACGCTCCATCGGTCCCCGAGAAACACCTGTGCATCACAATTTCAGATTTGGAACAAACTCAGTAAAATAAGCTACAAATACGTGTCAAATACGCGTTTCCGTATTATTCAGCCGCATCTAGTGATCGCCGTAGGCCTCAAATTTCATGTCTGTTCATACGTGACACTCCATCGGTCCCCGAGAAACACCTGTGCATCACCATTTCAGATTTGGAACAAACTCAGTAAAATAAGCTCCAAATACGTGTCAAATACGCGTTTTCGTATTATTCAGCCGCATCTAGTGATCGCCATAGGCCTCAAATTTCATGTCTGTTCATACGTGACACTCCATCGGTCCCCGAGAAACACCTGTGCATCACCATTTCAGATTTGGAACAAACTCAGTAAAATAAGCTACAATTAGGTGTCAAATACCGCGTTTTCGTATTATTCAGCCGCATCTAGTGATCGCCATAGGCCTCAAATTTCATGTCTGTTCATACGTGACGCTCCATCGGTCCCCGAGAAACACCTGTGCATCACCATTTCAGATTTGGAACAAACTCAGTAAAATAAGCTACAAATACGTGTCAAATACGCGTTTCCGTATTATTCAGCCGCATCTAGTGATCGCCGTAGGCCTCAAATTTCATGTCTGTTCATACGTGACACTCCATCGGTCCCCGAGAAACACCTGTGCATCACCATTTCAGATTTGGAACAAACTCAGTAAAATAAGCTCCAAATACGTGTCAAATACGCGTTTTCGTATTATTCAGCCGCATCTAGTGATCGCCATAGGCCTCAAATTTCATGTCTGTTCATACGTGACACTCCATCGGTCCCCGAGAAACACCTGTGCATCACCATTTCAGATTTGGAACAAACTCAGTAAAATAAGCTCCAAATACGTGTCAAATACGCGTTTTCGTATTATTCAGCCGCATCTAGTGATCGCCATAGGCCTCAAATTTCATGTCTGTTCATACGTGACGCTCCATCGGTCCCCGAGAAACACCTGTGCATCACCATTTCAGATTTGGAACAAACTCAGTAAAATAAGCTACAAATACGTGTCAAATACGCGTTTTCGTATTATTCAGCCGCATCTAGTGATCGCCATAGGCCTCAAATTTCATGTCTGTTCATACGTGACGCTCCATCGGTCCCCGAGAAACACCTGTGCATCACCATTTCAGATTTGGAACAAACTCAGTAAAATAAGCTACAAATACGTGTCAAATACGCGTTTTCGTATTATTCAGCCGCATCTAGTGATCGCCATAGGCCTCAAATTTCATGTCTGTTCATACGTGACACTCCATCGGTCCCCTAGAAACACCTGTGCATCACCATTTCAGATTTGGAACAAACTCAGTAAAATAAGCTCCAAATACGTGTCAAATACGCGTTTCCGTATTATTCAGCCGCATCTAGTGATCGCCGTAGGCCTCAAATTTCATGTCTGTTCATACGTGACACTCCATCGGTCCCCGAGAAACACCTGTGCATCACCATTTCAGATTTGGAACAAACTCAGTAAAATAAGCTCCAAATACGTGTCAAATACGCGTTTCCGTATTATTCAGCCGCATCTAGTGATCGCCGTAGGCCTCAAATTTCATGTCTGTTCATACGTGACACTCCATCGGTCCCCGAGAAACACCTGTGCATCACCATTTCAGATTTGGAACAAACTCAGTAAAATAAGCTCCAAATACGTGTCAAATACGCGTTTTCGTATTATTCAGCCGCATCTAGTGATCGCCATAGGCCTCAAATTTCATGTCTGTTCATACGTGACACTCCATCGGTCCCCGAGAAACACCTGTGCATCACCATTTCAGATTTGGAACAAACTCAGTAAAATAAGCTACAATTAGGTGTCAAATACCGCGTTTTCGTATTATTCAGTCGCATCTAGTGATCGCCATAGGCCTCAAATTTCATGTCTGTTCATACGTGACGCTCCATCGGTCCCCGAGAAACACCTGTGCATCACCATTTCAGATTTGGAACAAACTCAGTAAAATAAGCTACAAATACGTGTCAAATACGCGTTTTCGTATTATTCAGCCGCATCTAGTGATCGCCATAGGCCTCAAATTTCATGTCTGTTCATACGTGACACTCCATCGGTCCCCGAGAAACACCTGTGCATCACCATTTCAGATTTGGAACAAACTCAGTAAAATAAGCTACAATTAGGTGTCAAATACCGCGTTTTCGTATTATTCAGCCGCATCTAGTGATCGCCATAGGCCTCAAATTTCATGTCTGTTCATACGTGACGCTCCATCGGTCCCCGAGAAACACCTGTGCATCACCATTTCAGATTTGGAACAAACTCAGTAAAATAAGCTACAAATACGTGTCAAATACGCGTTTCCGTATTATTCAGCCGCATCTAGTGATCGCCGTAGGCCTCAAATTTCATGTCTGTTCATACGTGACACTCCATCGGTCCCCGAGAAACACCTGTGCATCACCATTTCAGATTTGGAACAAACTCAGTAAAATAAGCTCCAAATACGTGTCAAATACGCGTTTTCGTATTATTCAGCCGCATCTAGTGATCGCCATAGGCCTCAAATTTCATGTCTGTTCATACGTGACACTCCATCGGTCCCCGAGAAACACCTGTGCATCACCATTTCAGATTTGGAACAAACTCAGTAAAATAAGCTACAATTAGGTGTCAAATACCGCGTTTTCGTATTATTCAGCCGCATCTAGTGATCGCCATAGGCCTCAAATTTCATGTCTGTTCATACGTGACGCTCCATCGGTCCCCGAGAAACACCTGTGCATCACCATTTCAGATTTGGAACAAACTCAGTAAAATAAGCTACAAATACGTGTCAAATACGCGTTTCCGTATTATTCAGCCGCATCTAGTGATCGCCGTAGGCCTCAAATTTCATGTCTGTTCATACGTGACACTCCATCGGTCCCCGAGAAACACCTGTGCATCACCATTTCAGATTTGGAACAAACTCAGTAAAATAAGCTCCAAATACGTGTCAAATACGCGTTTTCGTATTATTCAGCCGCATCTAGTGATCGCCATAGGCCTCAAATTTCATGTCTGTTCATACGTGACACTCCATCGGTCCCCGAGAAACACCTGTGCATCACCATTTCAGATTTGGAACAAACTCAGTAAAATAAGCTACAATTAGGTGTCAAATACCGCGTTTTCGTATTATTCAGCCGCATCTAGTGATCGCCATAGGCCTCAAATTTCATGTCTGTTCATACGTGACGCTCCATCGGTCCCCGAGAAACACCTGTGCATCACCATTTCAGATTTGGAACAAACTCAGTAAAATAAGCTCCAAATACGTGTCAAATACGCGTTTCCGTATTATTCAGCCGCATCTAGTGATCGCCGTAGGCCTCAAATTTCATGTCTGTTCATACGTGACACTCCATCGGTCCCCGAGAAACACCTGTGCATCACCATTTCAGATTTGGAACAAACTCAGTAAAATAAGCTCCAAATACGTGTCAAATACGCGTTTTCGTATTATTCAGCCGCATCTAGTGATCGCCATAGGCCTCAAATTTCATGTCTGTTCATACGTGACACTCCATCGGTCCCCGAGAAACACCTGTGCATCACCATTTCAGATTTGGAACAAACTCAGTAAAATAAGCTACAAATACGTGTCAAATACGCGTTTCCGTATTATTCAGCCGCATCTAGTGATCGCCGTAGGCCTCAAATTTCATGTCTGTTCATACGTGACACTCCATCGGTCCCCGAGAAACACCTGTGCATCACCATTTCAGATTTGGAACAAACTCAGTAAAATAAGCTCCAAATACGTGTCAAATACGCGTTTTCGTATTATTCAGCCGCATCTAGTGATCGTCATAGGCCTCAAATTTCATGTCTGTTCATACGTGACACTCCATCGGTCCCCGAGAAACACCTGTGCATCACCATTTCAGATTTGGAACAAACTCAGTAAAATAAGCTACAATTAGGTGTCAAATACCGCGTTTTCGTATTATTCAGCCGCATCTAGTGATCGCCATAGGCCTCAAATTTCATGTCTGTTCATACGTGACGCTCCATCGGTCCCCGAGAAACACCTGTGCATCACCATTTCAGATTTGGAACAAACTCAGTAAAATAAGCTCCAAATACGTGTCAAATACGCGTTTCCGTATTATTCAGCCGCATCTAGTGATCGCCGTAGGCCTCAAATTTCATGTCTGTTCATACGTGACACTCCATCGGTCCCCGAGAAACACCTGTGCATCACCATTTCAGATTTGGAACAAACTCAGTAAAATAAGCTACAATTAGGTGTCAAATACCGCGTTTTCGTATTATTCAGCCGCATCTAGTAATCGCCATAGGCCTCAAATTTCATGTCTGTTCATACGTGACGCTCCATCGGTCCCCGAGAAACACCTGTGCATCACCATTTCAGATTTGGAACAAACTCAGTAAAATAAGCTACAAATACGTGTCAAATACGCGTTTTCGTATTATTCAGCCGCATCTAGTGATCGCCATAGGCCTCAAATTTCATGTCTGTTCATACGTGACACTCCATCGGTCCCCGAGAAACACCTGTGCATCACCATTTCAGATTTGGAACAAACTCAGTAAAATAAGCTACAATTAGGTGTCAAATACCGCGTTTTCGTATTATTCAGCCGCATCTAGTGATCGCCATAGGCCTCAAATTTCATGTCTGTTCATACGTGACGCTCCATCGGTCCCCGAGAAACACCTGTGCATCACCATTTCAGATTTGGAACAAACTCAGTAAAATAAGCTCCAAATACGTGTCAAATACGCGTTTCCGTATTATTCAGCCGCATCTAGTGATCGCCGTAGGCCTCAAATTTCATGTCTGTTCATACGTGACACTCCATCGGTCCCCGAGAAACACCTGTGCATCACCATTTCAGATTTGGAACAAACTCAGTAAAATAAGCTCCAAATACGTGTCAAATACGCGTTTTCGTATTATTCAGCCGCATCTAGTGATCGCCATAGGCCTCAAATTTCATGTCTGTTCATACGTGACACTCCATCGGTCCCCGAGAAACACCTGTGCATCACCATTTCAGATTTGGAACAAACTCAGTAAAATAAGCTACAATTAGGTGTCAAATACCGCGTTTTCGTATTATTCAGCCGCATCTAGTGATCGCCATAGGCCTCAAATTTCATGTCTGTTCATACGTGACGCTCCATCGGTCCCCGAGAAACACCTGTGCATCACCATTTCAGATTTGGAACAAACTCAGTAAAATAAGCTCCAAATACGTGTCAAATACGCGTTTCCGTATTATTCAGCCGCATCTAGTGATCGCCGTAGGCCTCAAATTTCATGTCTGTTCATACGTGACACTCCATCGGTCCCCGAGAAACACCTGTGCATCACCATTTCAGATTTGGAACAAACTCAGTAAAATAAGCTACAATTAGGTGTCAAATACCGCGTTTTCGTATTATTCAGCCGCATCTAGTGATCGCCATAGGCCTCAAATTTCATGTCTGTTCATACGTGACACTCCATCGGTCCCCGAGAAACACCTGTGCATCACCATTTCAGATTTGGAACAAACTCAGTAAAATAAGCTACAAATACGTGTCAAATACGCGTTTTCGTATTATTCAGCCGCATCTAGTGATCGCCATAGGCCTCAAATTTCATGTCTGTTCATACGTGACACTCCATCGGTCCCCGAGAAACACCTGTGCATCACCATTTCAGATTTGGAACAAACTCAGTAAAATAAGCTACAATTAGGTGTCAAATACCGCGTTTTCGTATTATTCAGCCGCATCTAGTGATCGCCATAGGCCTCAAATTTCATGTCTGTTCATACGTGACGCTCCATCGGTCCCCGAGAAACACCTGTGCATCACCATTTCAGATTTGGAACAAACTCAGTAAAATAAGCTCCAAATACGTGTCAAATACGCGTTTCCGTATTATTCAGCCGCATCTAGTGATCGCCGTAGGCCTCAAATTTCATGTCTGTTCATACGTGACACTCCATCGGTCCCCGAGAAACACCTGTGCATCACCATTTCAGATTTGGAACAAACTCAGTAAAATAAGCTCCAAATACGTGTCAAATACGCGTTTTCGTATTATTCAGCCGCATCTAGTGATCGCCATAGGCCTCAAATTTCATGTCTGTTCATACGTGACACTCCATCGGTCCCCGAGAAACACCTGTGCATCACCATTTCAGATTTGGAACAAACTCAGTAAAATAAGCTACAATTAGGTGTCAAATACCGCGTTTTCGTATTATTCAGCCGCATCTAGTGATCGCCATAGGCCTCAAATTTCATGTCTGTTCATACGTGACACTCCATCGGTCCCCGAGAAACACCTGTGCATCACCATTTCAGATTTGGAACAAACTCAGTAAAATAAGCTACAAATACGTGTCAAATAGGTACGCGTTTTCGTATTATTCAGTAGCATCTAGTGATCGCCATAGGCCTCAAATTTCATGTCTGTTCATACGTGACACTCCATCGGTCCCCGAGAAACACCTGTGCATCACCATTTCAGATTTGGAACAAACTCAGTAAAATAAGCTCCAAATACGTGTCAAATACGCGTTTTCGTATTATTCAGCCGCATCTAGTGATCGCCATAGGCCTCAAATTTCATGTCTGTTCATACGTGACACTCCATCTGTCCCCGAGAAACACCTGTGCATCACCATTTCAGATTTGGAACAAACTCAGTAAAATAAGCTCCAAATACGTGTCAAATACGCGTTTTCGTATTATTCAGCCGCATCTAGTGATCGCCATAAGCCTCAAATTTCATGTCTGTTCATACGTGACACTCCATCTGTCCCCGAGAAACACCTGTGCATCACCATTTCAGATTTGGAACAAACTCAGTAAAATAAGCTACAATTAGGTGTCAAATACCGCGTTTTCGTATTATTCAGCCGCATCTAGTGATCGCCATAGGCCTCAAATTTCATGTCTGTTCATACGTGACACTCCATCGGTCCCCGAGAAACACCTGTGCATCACCATTTCAGATTTGGAACAAACTCAGTAAAATAAGCTCCAAATACGTGTCAAATACGCGTTTTCGTATTATTCAGCCGCATCTAGTGATCGCCATAGGCCTCAAATTTCATGTCTGTTCATACGTGACACTCCATCGGTCCCCGAGAAACACCTGTGCATCACCATTTCAGATTTGGAACAAACTCAGTAAAATAAGCTCCAAATACGTGTCAAATACGCGTTTTCGTATTATTCAGCCGCATCTAGTGATCGCCATAGGCCTCAAATTTCATGTCTGTTCATACGTGACACTCCATCTGTCCCCGAGAAACACCTGTGCATCACCATTTCAGATTTGGAACAAACTCAGTAAAATAAGCTACAATTAGGTGTCAAATAGCGCGTTTTCGTATTATTCAGCCGCATCTAGTGATCGCCATAGGCCTCAAATTTCATGTCTGTTCATACGTGACGCTCCATCGGTCCCCGAGAAACACCTGTGCATCACCATTTCAGATTTGGAACAAACTCAGTAAAATAAGCTACAAATACGTGTCAAATACGCGTTTTCGTATTATTCAGCCGCATCTAGTGATCGCCATAGGCCTCAAATTTCATGTCTGTTCATACGTGACACTCCATCGGTCCCCGAGAAACACCTGTGCATCACCATTTCAGATTTGGAACAAACTCAGTAAAATAAGCTACAATTAGGTGTCAAATACCGCGTTTTCGTATTATTCACCCGCATCTAGTGATCGCCATAGGCCTCAAATTTCATGTCTGTTCATACGTGACGCTCCATCGGTCCCCGAGAAACACCTGTGCATCACCATTTCAGATTTGGAACAAACTCAGTAAAATAAGCTACAAATACGTGTCAAATACGCGTTTTCGTATTATTCAGCCGCATCTAGTGATCGCCATAGGCCTCAAATTTCATGTCTGTTCATACGTGACACTCCATCGGTCCCCGAGAAACACCTGTGCATCACCATTTCAGATTTGGAACAAACTCAGTAAAATAAGCTACAATTAGGTGTCAAATACCGCGTTTTCGTATTATTCAGCCGCATCTAGTGATCGCCATAGGCCTCAAATTTCATGTCTGTTCATACGTGACGCTCCATCGGTCCCCGAGAAACACCTGTGCATCACCATTTCAGATTTGGAACAAACTCAGTAAAATAAGCTCCAAATACGTGTCAAATACGCGTTTCCGTATTATTCAGCCGCATCTAGTGATCGCCGTAGGCCTCAAATTTCATGTCTGTTCATACGTGACACTCCATCGGTCCCCGAGAAACACCTGTGCATCACCATTTCAGATTTGGAACAAACTCAGTAAAATAAGCTACAAATACGTGTCAAATACGCGTTTTCGTATTATTCAGCCGCATCTAGTGATCGCCATAGGCCTCAAATTTCATGTCTGTTCATACGTGACACTCCATCGGTCCCCGAGAAACACCTGTGCATCACCATTTCAGATTTGGAACAAACTCAGTAAAATAAGCTCCAAATACGTGTCAAATACGCGTTTTCGTATTATTCAGCCGCATCTAGTGATCGCCATAGGCCTCAAATTTCATGTCTGTTCATACGTGACACTCCATCGGTCCCCGAGAAACACCTGTGCATCACCATTTCAGATTTGGAACAAACTCAGTAAAATAAGCTACAATTAGGTGTCAAATACCGCGTTTTCGTATTATTCAGCCGCATCTAGTGATCGCCATAGGCCTCAAATTTCATGTCTGTTCATACGTGACGCTCCATCGGTCCCCGAGAAACACCTGTGCATCACCATTTCAGATTTGGAACAAACTCAGTAAAATAAGCTCCAAATACGTGTCAAATACGCGTTTCCGTATTATTCAGCCGCATCTAGTGATCGCCGTAGGCCTCAAATTTCATGTCTGTTCATACGTGACACTCCATCGGTCCCCGAGAAACACCTGTGCATCACCATTTCAGATTTGGAACAAACTCAGTAAAATAAGCTCCAAATACGTGTCAAATACGCGTTTTCGTATTATTCAGCCGCATCTAGTGATCGCCATAGGCCTCAAATTTCATGTCTGTTCATACGTGACACTCCATCGGTCCCCGAGAAACACCTGTGCATCACCATTTCAGATTTGGAACAAACTCAGTAAAATAAGCTACAATTAGGTGTCAAATACCGCGTTTTCGTATTATTCAGCCGCATCTAGTGATCGCCATAGGCCTCAAATTTCATGTCTGTTCATACGTGACGCTCCATCGGTCCCCGAGAAACACCTGTGCATCACCATTTCAGATTTGGAACAAACTCAGTAAAATAAGCTCCAAATACGTGTCAAATACGCGTTTCCGTATTATTCAGCCGCATCTAGTGATCGCCGTAGGCCTCAAATTTCATGTCTGTTCATACGTGACACTCCATCGGTCCCCGAGAAACACCTGTGCATCACCATTTCAGATTTGGAACAAACTCAGTAAAATAAGCTACAATTAGGTGTCAAATACCGCGTTTTCGTATTATTCAGCCGCATCTAGTGATCGCCATAGGCCTCAAATTTCATGTCTGTTCATACGTGACACTCCATCGGTCCCCGAGAAACACCTGTGCATCACCATTTCAGATTTGGAACAAACTCAGTAAAATAAGCTACAAATACGTGTCAAATACGCGTTTTCGTATTATTCAGCCGCATCTAGTGATCGCCATAGGCCTCAAATTTCATGTCTGTTCATACGTGACACTCCATCGGTCCCCGAGAAACACCTGTGCATCACCATTTCAGATTTGGAACAAACTCAGTAAAATAAGCTACAATTAGGTGTCAAATACCGCGTTTTCGTATTATTCACCCGCATCTAGTGATCGCCATAGGCCTCAAATTTCATGTCTGTTCATACGTGACGCTCCATCGGTCCCCGAGAAACACCTGTGCATCACCATTTCAGATTTGGAACAAACTCAGTAAAATAAGCTCCAAATACGTGTCAAATACGCGTTTCCGTATTATTCAGCCGCATCTAGTGATCGCCGTAGGCCTCAAATTTCATGTCTGTTCATACGTGACACTCCATCGGTCCCCGAGAAACACCTGTGCATCACCATTTCAGATTTGGAACAAACTCAGTAAAATAAGCTCCAAATACGTGTCAAATACGCGTTTTCGTATTATTCAGCCGCATCTAGTGATCGCCATAGGCCTCAAATTTCATGTCTGTTCATACGTGACACTCCATCGGTCCCCGAGAAACACCTGTGCATCACCATTTCAGATTTGGAACAAACTCAGTAAAATAAGCTACAATTAGGTGTCAAATACCGCGTTTTCGTATTATTCACCCGCATCTAGTGATCGCCATAGGCCTCAAATTTCATGTCTGTTCATACGTGACGCTCCATCGGTCCCCGAGAAACACCTGCGCATCACCATTTCAGATTTGGAACAAACTCAGTAAAATAAGCTACAAATACGTGTCAAATACGCGTTTTCGTATTATTCAGCCGCATCTAGTGATCGCCATAGGCCTCAAATTTCATGTCTGTTCATACGTGACACTCCATCGGTCCCCGAGAAACACCTGTGCATCACCATTTCAGATTTGGAACAAACTCAGTAAAATAAGCTACAATTAGGTGTCAAATACCGCGTTTTCGTATTATTCAGCCGCATCTAGTGATCGCCATAGGCCTCAAATTTTATGTCTGTTCATACGTGACGCTCCATCGGTCCCCGAGAAACACCTGTGCATCACCATTTCAGATTTGGAACAAACTCAGTAAAATAAGCTCCAAATACGTGTCAAATACGCGTTTCCGTATTATTCAGCCGCATCTAGTGATCGCCGTAGGCCTCAAATTTCATGTCTGTTCATACGTGACACTCCATCGGTCCCCGAGAAACACCTGTGCATCACCATTTCAGATTTGGAACAAACTCAGTAAAATAAGCTACAAATACGTGTCAAATACGCGTTTTCGTATTATTCAGCCGCATCTAGTGATCGCCATAGGCCTCAAATTTCATGTCTGTTCATACGTGACACTCCATCGGTCCCCGAGAAACACCTGTGCATCACCATTTCAGATTTGGAACAAACTCAGTAAAATAAGCTCCAAATACGTGTCAAATACGCGTTTTCGTATTATTCAGCCGCATCTAGTGATCGCCATAGGCCTCAAATTTCATGTCTGTTCATACGTGACACTCCATCGGTCCCCGAGAAACACCTGTGCATCACCATTTCAGATTTGGAACAAACTCAGTAAAATAAGCTACAATTAGGTGTCAAATACCGCGTTTTCGTATTATTCAGCCGCATCTAGTGATCGCCATAGGCCTCAAATTTCATGTCTGTTCATACGTGACGCTCCATCGGTCCCCGAGAAACACCTGTGCATCACCATTTCAGATTTGGAACAAACTCAGTAAAATAAGCTACAAATACGTGTCAAATACGCGTTTTCGTATTATTCAGCCGCATCTAGTGATCGCCATAGGCCTCAAATTTCATGTCTGTTCATACGTGACACTCCATCGGTCCCCGAGAAACACCTGTGCATCACCATTTCAGATTTGGAACAAACTCAGTAAAATAAGCTCCAAATACGTGTCAAATACGCGTTTCCGTATTATTCAGCCGCATCTAGTGATCGCCGTAGGCCTCAAATTTCATGTCTGTTCATACGTGACACTCCATCGGTCCCCGAGAAACACCTGTGCATCACCATTTCAGATTTGGAACAAACTCAGTAAAATAAGCTACAAATACGTGTCAAATACGCGTTTTCGTATTATTCAGCCGCATCTAGTGATCGCCATAGGCCTCAAATTTCATGTCTGTTCATACGTGACACTCCATCGGTCCCCGAGAAACACCTGTGCATCACCATTTCAGATTTGGAACAAACTCAGTAAAATAAGCTACAATTAGGTGTCAAATACCGCGTTTTCGTATTATTCAGCCGCATCTAGTGATCGCCATAGGCCTCAAATTTCATGTCTGTTCATACGTGACGCTCCATCGGTCCCCGAGAAACACCTGTGCATCACCATTTCAGATTTGGAACAAACTCAGTAAAATAAGCTCCAAATACGTGTCAAATACGCGTTTCCGTATTATTCAGCCGCATCTAGTGATCGCCGTAGGCCTCAAATTTCATGTCTGTTCATACGTGACACTCCATCGGTCCCCGAGAAACACCTGTGCATCACCATTTCAGATTTGGAACAAACTCAGTAAAATAAGCTACAATTAGGTGTCAAATACCGCGTTTTCGTATTATTCAGCCGCATCTAGTGATCGCCGTAGGCCTCAAATTTCATGTCTGTTCATACGTGACACTCCATCGGTCCCCGAGAAACACCTGTGCATCACCATTTCAGATTTGGAACAAACTCAGTAAAATAAGCTACAAATACGTGTCAAATACGCGTTTTCGTATTATTCAGCCGCATCTAGTGATCGCCATAGGCCTCAAATTTCATGTCTGTTCATACGTGACACTCCATCGGTCCCCGAGAAACACCTGTGCATCACCATTTCAGATTTGGAACAAACTCAGTAAAATAAGCTACAATTAGGTGTCAAATACCGCGTTTTCGTATTATTCAGCCGCATCTAGTGATCGCCATAGGCCTCAAATTTCATGTCTGTTCATACGTGACGCTCCATCGGTCCCCGAGAAACACCTGTGCATCACCATTTCAGATTTGGAACAAACTCAGTAAAATAAGCTCCAAATACGTGTCAAATACGCGTTTCCGTATTATTCAGCCGCATCTAGTGATCGCCGTAGGCCTCAAATTTCATGTCTGTTCATACGTGACACTCCATCGGTCCCCGAGAAACACCTGTGCATCACCATTTCAGATTTGGAACAAACTCAGTAAAATAAGCTACAATTAGGTGTCAAATACCGCGTTTTCGTATTATTCAGCCGCATCTAGTGATTGCCATAGGCCTCAAATTTCATGTCTGTTCATACGTGACGCTCCATCGGTCCCCGAGAAACACCTGTGCATCACCATTTCAGATTTGGAACAAACTCAGTAAAATAAGCTACAAATACGTGTCAAATACGCGTTTTCGTATTATTCAGCCACATCTAGTGATCGCCATAGGCCTCAAATTTCATGTCTGTTCATACGTGACACTCCATCGGTCCCCGAGAAACACCTGTGCATCACCATTTCAGATTTGGAACAAACTCAGTAAAATAAGCTACAATTAGGTGTCAAATACCGCGTTTTCGTATTATTCAGCCGCATCTAGTGATCGCCATAGGCCTCAAATTTCATGTCTGTTCATACGTGACGCTCCATCGGTCCCCGAGAAACACCTGTGCATCACCATTTCAGATTTGGAACAAACTCAGTAAAATAAGCTCCAAATACGTGTCAAATACGCGTTTCCGTATTATTCAGCCGCATCTAGTGATCGCCGTAGGCCTCAAATTTCATGTCTGTTCATACGTGACACTCCATCGGTCCCCGAGAAACACCTGTGCATCACCATTTCAGATTTGGAACAAACTCAGTAAAATAAGCTCCAAATACGTGTCAAATACGCGTTTTCGTATTATTCAGCCGCATCTAGTGATCGCCATAGGCCTCAAATTTCATGTCTGTTCATACGTGACACTCCATCGGTCCCCGAGAAACACCTGTGCATCACCATTTCAGATTTGGAACAAACTCAGTAAAATAAGCTACAATTAGGTGTCAAATACCGCGTTTTCGTATTATTCAGCCGCATCTAGTGATCGCCATAGGCCTCAAATTTCATGTCTGTTCATACGTGACGCTCCATCGGTCCCCGAGAAACACCTGTGCATCACCATTTCAGATTTGGAACAAACTCAGTAAAATAAGCTCCAAATACGTGTCAAATACGCGTTTCCGTATTATTCAGCCGCATCTAGTGATCGCCGTAGGCCTCAAATTTCATGTCTGTTCATACGTGACACTCCATCGGTCCCCGAGAAACACCTGTGCATCACCATTTCAGATTTGGAACAAACTCAGTAAAATAAGCTACAATTAGGTGTCAAATACCGCGTTTTCGTATTATTCAGCCGCATCTAGTGATCGCCATAGGCCTCAAATTTCATGTCTGTTCATACGTGACACTCCATCGGTCCCCGAGAAACACCTGTGCATCACCATTTCAGATTTGGAACAAACTCAGTAAAATAAGCTACAATTAGGTGTCAAATACCGCGTTTTCGTATTATTCAGCCGCATCTAGTGATCGCCATAGGCCTCAAATTTCATGTCTGTTCATACGTGACGCTCCATCGGTCCCCGAGAAACACCTGTGCATCACCATTTCAGATTTGGAACAAACTCAGTAAAATAAGCTCCAAATACGTGTCAAATACGCGTTTCCGTATTATTCAGCCGCATCTAGTGATCGCCGTAGGCCTCAAATTTCATGTCTGTTCATACGTGACACTCCATCGGTCCCCGAGAAACACCTGTGCATCACCATTTCAGATTTGGAACAAACTCAGTAAAATAAGCTCCAAATACGTGTCAAATACGCGTTTTCGTATTATTCAGCCGCATCTAGTGATCGCCATAGGCCTCAAATTTCATGTCTGTTCATACGTGACACTCCATCGGTCCCCGAGAAACACCTGTGCATCACCATTTCAGATTTGGAACAAACTCAGTAAAATAAGCTCCAAATACGTGTCAAATACGCGTTTCCGTATTATTCAGCCGCATCTAGTGATCGCCGTAGGCCTCAAATTTCATGTCTGTTCATACGTGACACTCCATCGGTCCCCGAGAAACACCTGTGCATCACCATTTCAGATTTGGAACAAACTCAGTAAAATAAGCTCCAAATACGTGTCAAATACGCGTTTTCGTATTATTCAGCCGCATCTAGTGATCGCCATAGGCCTCAAATTTCATGTCTGTTCATACGTGACACTCCATCGGTCCCCGAGAAACACCTGTGCATCACCATTTCAGATTTGGAACAAACTCAGTAAAATAAGCTACAATTAGGTGTCAAATACCGCGTTTTCGTATTATTCAGCCGCATCTAGTGATCGCCATAGGCCTCAAATTTCATGTCTGTTCATACGTGACGCTCCATCGGTCCCCGAGAAACACCTGTGCATCACCATTTCAGATTTGGAACAAACTCAGTAAAATAAGCTACAAATACGTGTCAAATACGCGTTTTCGTATTATTCAGCCGCATCTAGTGATCGCCATAGGCCTCAAATTTCATGTCTGTTCATACGTGACACTCCATCGGTCCCCGAGAAACACCTGTGCATCACCATTTCAGATTTGGAACAAACTCAGTAAAATAAGCTCCAAATACGTGTCAAATACGCGTTTCCGTATTATTCAGCCGCATCTAGTGATCGCCGTAGGCCTCAAATTTCATGTCTGTTCATACGTGACACTCCATCGGTCCCCGAGAAACACCTGTGCATCACCATTTCAGATTGGGAACAAACTCAGTAAAATAAGCTACAAATACGTGTCAAATACGCGTTTTCGTATTATTCAGCCGCATCTAGTGATCGCCATAGGCCTCAAATTTCATGTCTGTTCATACGTGACGCTCCATCGGTCCCCGAGAAACACCTGTGCATCACCATTTCAGATTTGGAACAAACTCAGTAAAATAAGCTACAAATACGTGTCAAATACGCGTTTTCGTATTATTCAGCCGCATCTAGTGATCGCCATAGGCCTCAAATTTCATGTCTGTTCATACGTGACACTCCATCGGTCCCCGAGAAACACCTGTGCATCACCATTTCAGATTTGGAACAAACTCAGTAAAATAAGCTCCAAATACGTGTCAAATACGCGTTTCCGTATTATTCAGCCGCATCTAGTGATCGCCGTAGGCCTCAAATTTCATGTCTGTTCATACGTGACACTCCATCGGTCCCCGAGAAACACCTGTGCATCACCATTTCAGATTTGGAACAAACTCAGTAAAATAAGCTCCAAATACGTGTCAAATACGCGTTTTCGTATTATTCAGCCGCATCTAGTGATCGCCATAGGCCTCAAATTTCATGTCTGTTCATACGTGACACTCCATCGGTCCCCGAGAAACACCTGTGCATCACCATTTCAGATTTGGAACAAACTCAGTAAAATAAGCTACAATTAGGTGTCAAATACCGCGTTTTCGTATTATTCAGTCGCATCTAGTGATCGCCATAGGCCTCAAATTTCATGTCTGTTCATACGTGACGCTCCATCGGTCCCCGAGAAACACCAGTGCATCACCATTTCAGATTTGGAACAAACTCAGTAAAATAAGCTCCAAATACGTGTCAAATACGCGTTTCCGTATTATTCAGCCGCATCTAGTGATCGCCGTAGGCCTCAAATTTCATGTCTGTTCATACGTGACACTCCATCGGTCCCCGAGAAACACCTGTGCATCACCATTTCAGATTTGGAACAAACTCAGTAAAATAAGCTACAATTAGGTGTCAAATACCGCGTTTTCGTATTATTCAGCCGCATCTAGTGATCGCCATAGGCCTCAAATTTCATGTCTGTTCATACGTGACACTCCATCGGTCCCCGAGAAACACCTGTGCATCACCATTTCAGATTTGGAACAAACTCAGTAAAATAAGCTACAAATACGTGTCAAATACGCGTTTTCGTATTATTCAGCCGCATCTAGTGATCGCCATAGGCCTCAAATTTCATGTCTGTTCATACGTGACACTCCATCGGTCCCCGAGAAACACCTGTGCATCACCATTTCAGATTTGGAACAAACTCAGTAAAATAAGCTACAATTAGGTGTCAAATACCGCGTTTTCGTATTATTCAGCCGCATCTAGTGATCGCCATAGGCCTCAAATTTCATGTCTGTTCATACGTGACGCTCCATCGGTCCCCGAGAAACACCTGTGCATCACCATTTCAGATTTGGAACAAACTCAGTAAAATAAGATCCAAATACGTGTCAAATACGCGTTTTCGTATTATTCAGCCGCATCTAGTGATCGCCATAGGCCTCAAATTTCATGTCTGTTCATACGTGACACTCCATCGGTCCCCGAGAAACACCTGTGCATCACCATTTCAGATTTGGAACAAACTCAGTAAAATAAGCTACAATTAGGTGTCAAATAGCGCGTTTTCGTATTATTCAGCCGCATCTAGTGATCGCCATAGGCCTCAAATTTCATGTCTGTTCATACGTGACGCTCCATCGGTCCCCGAGAAACACCTGTGCATCACCATTTCAGATTTGGAACAAACTCAGTAAAATAAGCTACAATTAGGTGTCAAATACCGCGTTTCCGTATTATTCAGCCGCATCTAGTGATCGCCGTAGGCCTCAAATTTCATGTCTGTTCATACGTGACACTCCATCGGTCCCCGAGAAACACCTGTGCATCACCATTTCAGATTTGGAACAAACTCAGTAAAATAAGCTACAATTAGGTGTCAAATACCGCGTTTCCGTATTATTCAGCCGCATCTAGTGATCGCCGTAGGCCTCAAATTTCATGTCTGTTCATACGTGACACTCCATCGGTCCCCGAGAAACACCTGTGCATCACCATTTCAGATTTGGAACAAACTCAGTAAAATAAGCTCCAAATACGTGTCAAATACGCGTTTTCGTATTATTCAGCCGCATCTAGTGATCGCCATAGGCCTCAAATTTCATGTCTGTTCATACGTGACACTCCATCGGTCCCCGAGAAACACCTGTGCATCACCATTTCAGATTTGGAACAAACTCAGTAAAATAAGCTACAATTAGGTGTCAAATACCGCGTTTCCGTATTATTCAGCCGCATCTAGTGATCGCCGTAGGCCTCAAATTTCATGTCTGTTCATACGTGACACTCCATCGGTCCCCGAGAAACACCTGTGCATCACCATTTCAGATTTGGAACAAACTCAGTAAAATAAGCTCCAAATACGTGTCAAATACGCGTTTTCGTATTATTCAGCCGCATCTAGTGATCGCCATAGGCCTCAAATTTCATATCTGTTCATACGTGACACTCCATCGGTCCCCGAGAAACACCTGTGCATCACCATTTCAGATTTGGAACAAACTCAGTAAAATAAGCTACAATTAGGTGTCAAATAGCGCGTTTTCGTATTATTCAGCCGCATCTAGTGATCGCCATAGGCCTCAAATTTCATGTCTGTTCATACGTGACACTCCATCGGTCCCCGAGAAACACCTGTGCATCACCATTTCAGATTTGGAACAAACTCAGTAAAATAAGCTACAAATACGTGTCAAATACGCGTTTTCGTATTATTCAGCCGCATCTAGTGATCGCCATAGGCCTCAAATTTCATGTCTGTTCATACGTGACACTCCATCGGTCCCCGAGAAACACCTGTGCATCACCATTTCAGATTTGGAACAAACTCAGTAAAATAAGCTACAATTAGGTGTCAAATACCGCGTTTTCGTATTATTCAGCCGCATCTAGTGATCGCCATAGGCCTCAAATTTCATGTCTGTTCATACGTGACGCTCCATCGGTCCCCGAGAAACACCTGTGCATCACCATTTCAGATTTGGAACAAACTCAGTAAAATAAGCTCCAAATACGTGTCAAATACGCGTTTCCGTATTATTCAGCCGCATCTAGTGATCGCCGTAGGCCTCAAATTTCATGTCTGTTCATACGTGACACTCCATCGGTCCCCGAGAAACACCTGTGCATCACCATTTCAGATTTGGAATAAACTCAGTAAAATAAGCTACAAATATGTGTCAAATACGCGTTTTCGTATTATTCAGCCGCATCTAGTGATCGCCATAGGCCTCAAATTTCATGTCTGTTCATACGTGACACTCCATCGGTCCCCGAGAAACACCTGTGCATCACCATTTCAGATTTGGAACAAACTCAGTAAAATAAGCTACAAATACGTGTCAAATACGCGTTTTCGTATTATTCAGCCGCATCTAGTGATCGCCATAGGCCTCAAATTTCATGTCTGTTCATACGTGACACTCCATCGGTCCCCGAGAAACACCTGTGCATCACCATTTCAGATTTGGAACAAACTCAGTAAAATAAGCTACAATTAGGTGTCAAATACCGCGTTTTCGTATTATTCAGCCGCATCTAGTTATCGCCATAGGCCTCAAATTTCATGTCTGTTCATACGTGACGCTCCATCGGTCCCCGAGAAACACCTGTGCATCACCATTTCAGATTTGGAACAAACTCAGTAAAATAAGATCCAAATACGTGTCAAATACGCGTTTTCGTATTATTCAGCCGCATCTAGTGATCGCCATAGGCCTCAAATTTCATGTCTGTTCATACGTGACACTCCATCGGTCCCCGAGAAACACCTGTGCATCACCATTTCAGATTTGGAACAAACTCAGTAAAATAAGCTACAATTAGGTGTCAAATAGCGCGTTTTCGTATTATTCAGCCGCATCTAGTGATCGCCATAGGCCTCAAATTTCATGTCTGTTCATACGTGACGCTCCATCGGTCCCCGAGAAACACCTGTGCATCACCATTTCAGATTTGGAACAAACTCAGTAAAATAAGCTACAATTAGGTGTCAAATACCGCGTTTCCGTATTATTCAGCCGCATCTAGTGATCGCCGTAGGCCTCAAATTTCATGTCTGTTCATACGTGACACTCCATCGGTCCCCGAGAAACACCTGTGCATCACCATTTCAGATTTGGAACAAACTCAGTAAAATAAGCTACAATTAGGTGTCAAATACCGCGTTTCCGTATTATTCAGCCGCATCTAGTGATCGCCGTAGGCCTCAAATTTCATGTCTGTTCATACGTGACACTCCATCGGTCCCCGAGAAACACCTGTGCATCACCATTTCAGATTTGGAACAAACTCAGTAAAATAAGCTCCAAATACGTGTCAAATACGCGTTTTCGTATTATTCAGCCGCATCTAGTGATCGCCATAGGCCTCAAATTTCATGTCTGTTCATACGTGACACTCCATCGGTCCCCGAGAAACACCTGTGCATCACCATTTCAGATTTGGAACAAACTCAGTAAAATAAGCTACAATTAGGTGTCAAATACCGCGTTTCCGTATTATTCAGCCGCATCTAGTGATCGCCGTAGGCCTCAAATTTCATGTCTGTTCATACGTGACACTCCATCGGTCCCCGAGAAACACCTGTGCATCACCATTTCAGATTTGGAACAAACTCAGTAAAATAAGCTCCAAATACGTGTCAAATACGCGTTTTCGTATTATTCAGCCGCATCTAGTGATCGCCATAGGCCTCAAATTTCATGTCTGTTCATACGTGACACTCCATCGGTCCCCGAGAAACACCTGTGCATCACCATTTCAGATTTGGAACAAACTCAGTAAAATAAGCTACAATTAGGTGTCAAATAGCGCGTTTTCGTATTATTCAGCCGCATCTAGTGATCGCCATAGGCCTCAAATTTCATGTCTGTTCATACGTGACACTCCATCGGTCCCCGAGAAACACCTGTGCATCACCATTTCAGATTTGGAACAAACTCAGTAAAATAAGCTACAAATACGTGTCAAATACGCGTTTTCGTATTATTCAGCCGCATCTAGTGATCGCCATAGGCCTCAAATTTCATGTCTGTTCATACGTGACACTCCATCGGTCCCCGAGAAACACCTGTGCATCACCATTTCAGATTTGGAACAAACTCAGTAAAATAAGCTACAATTAGGTGTCAAATACCGCGTTTTCGTATTATTCAGCCGCATCTAGTGATCGCCATAGGCCTCAAATTTCATGTCTGTTCATACGTGACGCTCCATCGGTCCCCGAGAAACACCTGTGCATCACCATACTCAGTAAAATAAGCTCCAAATACGTGTCAAATACGCGTTTCCGTATTATTCAGCCGCATCTAGTGATCGCCGTAGGCCTCAAATTTCATGTCTGTTCATACGTGACACTCCATCGGTCCCCGAGAAACACCTGTGCATCACCATTTCAGATTTGGAACAAACTCAGTAAAATAAGCTACAAATATGTGTCAAATACGCGTTTTCGTATTATTCAGCCGCATCTAGTGATCGCCATAGGCCTCAAATTTCATGTCTGTTCATACGTGACACTCCATCGGTCCCAGAGAAACACCTGTGCATCACCATTTCAGATTTGGAACAAACTCAGTAAAATAAGCTACAATTAGGTGTCAAATACCGCGTTTTCGTATTATTCAGCCGCATCTAGTGATCGCCATAGGCCTCAAATTTCATGTCTGTTCATACGTGACGCTCCATCGGTCCCCGAGAAACACCTGTGCATCACCATTTCAGATTTGGAACAAACTCAGTAAAATAAGCTCCAAATACGTGTCAAATACGCGTTTCCGTATTATTCAGCCGCATCTAGTGATCGCCGTAGGCCTCAAATTTCATGTCTGTTCATACGTGACACTCCATCGGTCCCCGAGAAACACCTGTGCATCACCATTTCAGATTTGGAACAAACTCAGTAAAATAAGCTACAATTAGGTGTCAAATACCGCGTTTTCGTATTATTCAGCCGCATCTAGTGATCGCCATAGGCCTCAAATTTCATGTCTGTTCATACGTGACGCTCCATCGGTCCCCGAGAAACACCTGTGCATCACCATTTCAGATTTGGAACAAACTCAGTAAAATAAGCTACAAATACGTGTCAAATAGGTACGCGTTTTCGTATTATTCAGCCGCATCTAGTGATCGCCATAGGCCTCAAATTTCATGTCTGTTCATACGTGACGCTCCATCGGTCCCCGAGAAACACCTGTGCATCACCATTTCAGATTTGGAACAAACTCAGTAAAATAAGCTCCAAATACGTGTCAAATACGCGTTTCCGTATTATTCAGCCGCATCTAGTGATCGCCGTAGGCCTCAAATTTCATGTCTGTTCATACGTGACACTCCATCGGTCCCCGAGAAACACCTGTGCATCACCATTTCAGATTTGGAACAAACTTAGTAAAATAAGCTACAAATACGTGTCAAATAGGTACGCGTTTTCGTATTATTCAGCCGCATCTAGTGATCGCCATAGGCCTCAAATTTCATGTCTGTTCATACGTGACACTCCATCGGTCCCCGAGAAACACCTGTGCATCACCATTTCAGATTTGGAACAATCTCAGTAAAATAAGCTCCAAATACGTGTCAAATACGCGTTTCCGTATTATTCAGCCGCATCTAGTGATCGCCGTAGGCCTCAAATTTCATGTCTGTTCATACGTGACACTCCATCGGTCCCCGAGAAACACCTGTGCATCACCATTTCAGATTTGGAACAAACTCAGTAAAATAAGCTCCAAATACGTGTCAAATACGCGTTTTCGTATTATTCAGCCGCATCTAGTGATCGCCATAGGCCTCAAATTTCATGTCTGTTCATACGTGACACTCCATCGGTCCCCGAGAAACACCTGTGCATCACCATTTCAGATTTGGAACAAACTCAGTAAAATAAGCTACAATTAGGTGTCAAATAGCGCGTTTTCGTATTATTCAGCCGCATCTAGTGATCGCCATAGGCCTCAAAATTCATGTCTGTTCATACGTGACGCTCCATCGGTCCCCGAGAAACACCTGTGCATCACCATTTCAGATTTGGAACAAACTCAGTAAAATAAGCTCCAAATACGTGTCAAATACGCGTTTCCGTATTATTCAGCCGCATCTAGTGATCGCCGTAGGCCTCAAATTTCATGTCTGTTCATACGTGACACTCCATCGGTCCCCGAGAAACACCTGTGCATCACCATTTCAGATTTGGAACAAACTCAGTAAAATAAGCTACAAATATGTGTCAAATACGCGTTTCCGTATTATTCAGCCGCATCTAGTGATCGCCATAGGCCTCAAATTTCATGTCTGTTCATACGTGACGCTCCATCGGTCCCCGAGAAACACCTGTGCATCACCATTTCAGATTTGGAACAAACTTAGTAAAATAAGCTACAAATACGTGTCAAATAGGTACGCGTTTTCGTATTATTCAGCCGCATCTAGTGATCGCCATAGGCCTCAAATTTCATGTCTGTTCATACGTGACACTCCATCGGTCCCCGAGAAACACCTGTGCATCACCATTTCAGATTTGGAACAATCTCAGTAAAATAAGCTCCAAATACGTGTCAAATACGCGTTTCCGTATTATTCAGCCGCATCTAGTGATCGCCGTAGGCCTCAAATTTCATGTCTGTTCATACGTGACACTCCATCGGTCCCCGAGAAACACCTGTGCATCACCATTTCAGATTTGGAACAAACTCAGTAAAATAAGCTCCAAATACGTGTCAAATACGCGTTTTCGTATTATTCAGCCGCATCTAGTGATCGCCATAGGCCTCAAATTTCATGTCTGTTCATACGTGACACTCCATCGGTCCCCGAGAAACACCTGTGCATCACCATTTCAGATTTGGAACAAACTCAGTAAAATAAGCTACAATTAGGTGTCAAATAGCGCGTTTTCGTATTATTCAGCCGCATCTAGTGATCGCCATAGGCCTCAAAATTCATGTCTGTTCATACGTGACGCTCCATCGGTCCCCGAGAAACACCTGTGCATCACCATTTCAGATTTGGAACAATCTCAGTAAAATAAGCTCCAAATACGTGTCAAATACGCGTTTCCGTATTATTCAGCCGCATCTAGTGATCGCCGTAGGCCTCAAATTTCATGTCTGTTCATACGTGACACTCCATCGGTCCCCGAGAAACACCTGTGCATCACCATTTCAGATTTGGAACAAACTCAGTAAAATAAGCTCCAAATACGTGTCAAATACGCGTTTTCGTATTATTCAGCCGCATCTAGTGATCGCCATAGGCCTCAAATTTCATGTCTGTTCATACGTGACACTCCATCGGTCCCCGAGAAACACCTGTGCATCACCATTTCAGATTTGGAACAAACTCAGTAAAATAAGCTACAATTAGGTGTCAAATAGCGCGTTTTCGTATTATTCAGCCGCATCTGGTGATCGCCATAGGCCTCAAAATTCATGTCTGTTCATACGTGACGCTCCATCGGTCCCCGAGAAACACCTGTGCATCACCATTTCAGATTTGGAACAAACTCAGTAAAATAAGCTACAAATACGTGTCAAATACGCGTTTTCGTATTATTCAGCCGCATCTAGTGATCGCCATAGGCCTCAAATTTCATGTCTGTTCATACGTGACACTCCATCGGTCCCCGAGAAACACCTGTGCATCACCATTTCAGATTTGGAACAAACTCAGTAAAATAAGCTACAATTAGGTGTCAAATACCGCGTTTTCGTATTATTCAGCCGCATCTAGTGATCGCCATAGGCCTCAAATTTCATGTCTGTTCATACGTGACGCTCCATCGGTCCCCGAGAAACACCTGTGCATCACCATTTCAGATTTGGAACAAACTCAGTAAAATAAGCTCCAAATACATGTCAAATACGCGTTTCCGTATTATTCAGCCGCATCTAGTGATCGCCGTAGGCCTCAAATTTCATGTCTGTTCATACGTGACACTCCATCGGTCCCCGAGAAACACCTGTGCATCACCATTTCAGATTTGGAACAAACTCAGTAAAATAAGCTACAAATACGTGTCAAATACGCGTTTTCGTATTATTCAGCCGCATCTAGTGATCGCCATAGGCCTCAAATTTCATGTCTGTTCATACGTGACGCTCTATCGGTCCCCGAGAAACACCTGTGCATCACCATTTCAGATTTGGAACAAACTCAGTAAAATAAGCTACAAATACGTGTCAAATACGCGTTTCCGTATTATTCAGCCGCATCTAGTGATCGCCGTAGGCCTCAAATTTCATGTCTGTTCATACGTGACACTCCATCGGTCCCCGAGAAACACCTGTGCATCACCATTTCAGATTTGGAACAAACTCAGTAAAATAAGCTCCAAATACGTGTCAAATACGCGTTTTCGTATTATTCAGCCGCATCTAGTGATCGCCATAGGCCTCAAATTTCATGTCTGTTCATACGTGACACTCCATCGGTCCCCGAGAAACACCTGTGCATCACCATTTCAGATTTGGAACAAACTCAGTAAAATAAGCTACAATTAGGTGTCAAATACCGCGTTTTCGTATTATTCAGCCGCATCTAGTGATCGCCATAGGCCTCAAATTTCATGTCTGTTCATACGTGACGCTCCATCGGTCCCCGAGAAACACCTGTGCATCACCATTTCAGATTTGGAACAAACTCAGTAAAATAAGCTCCAAATACGTGTCAAATACGCGTTTTCGTATTATTCAGCCGCATCTAGTGATCGCCATAGGCCTCAAATTTCATGTCTGTTCATACGTGACACTCCATCGGTCCCCGAGAAACACCTGTGCATCACCATTTCAGATTTGGAACAAACTCAGTAAAATAAGCTCCAAATACGTGTCAAATACGCGTTTTCGTATTATTCAGCCGCATCTAGTGATCGCCATAGGCCTCAAATTTCATGTCTGTTCATACGTGACACTCCATCGGTCCCCGAGAAACACCTGTGCATCACCATTTCAGATTTGGAACAAACTCAGTAAAATAAGCTACAATTAGGTGTCAAATACCGCGTTTTCGTATTATTCAGCCGCATCTAGTGATCGCCATAGGCCTCAAATTTCATGTCTGTTCATACGTGACGCTCCATCGGTCCCCGAGAAACACCTGTGCATCACCATTTCAGATTTGGAACAAACTCAGTAAAATAAGCTACAAATACGTGTCAAATACGCGTTTTCGTATTATTCAGCCGCATCTAGTGATCGCCATAGGCCTCAAATTTCATGTCTGTTCATACGTGACACTCCATCGGTCCCCGAGAAACACCTGTGCATCACCATTTCAGATTTGGAACAAACTCAGTAAAATAAGCTACAAATACGTGTCAAATACGCGTTTTCGTATTATTCAGCCGCATCTAGTGATCGCCATAGGCCTCAAATTTCATGTCTGTTCATTCGTGACACTCCATCGGTCCCCAAGAAACACCTGTGCATCACCATTTCAGATTTGGAACAAACTCAGTAAAATAAGCTACAATTAGGTGTCAAATACCGCGTTTTCGTATTATTCAGCCGCATCTAGTGATCGCCATAGGCCTCAAATTTCATGTCTGTTCATACGTGACGCTCCATCGGTCCCCGAGAAACACCTGTGCATCACCATTTCAGATTTGGAACAAACTCAGTAAAATAAGCTACAAATACGTGTCAAATACGCGTTTTCGTATTATTCAGCCGCATCTAGTGATCGCCATAGGCCTCAAATTTCATGTCTGTTCATACGTGACACTCCATCGGTCCCCGAGAAACACCTGTGCATCACCATTTCAGATTTGGAACAAACTCAGTAAAATAAGCTCCAAATACGTGTCAAATACGCGTTTTCGTATTATTCAGCCGCATCTAGTGATCGCCATAGGCCTCAAATTTCATGTCTGTTCATACGTGACACTCCATCGGTCCCCGAGAAACACCTGTGCATCACCATTTCAGATTTGGAACAAACTCAGTAAAATAAGCTACAATTAGGTGTCAAATACCGCGTTTTCGTATTATTCAGCCGCATCTAGTGATCGCCATAGGCCTCAAATTTCATGTCTGTTCATACGTGACGCTCCATCGGTCCCCGAGAAACACCTGTGCATCACCATTTCAGATTTGGAACAAACTCAGTAAAATAAGCTACAAATACGTGTCAAATAGGTACGCGTTTTCGTATTATTCAGCCGCATCTAGTGATCGCCATAGGCCTCAAATTTCATGTCTGTTCATACGTGACGCTCCATCGGTCCCCGAGAAACACCTGTGCATCACCATTTCAGATTTGGAACAAACTCAGTAAAATAAGCTACAAATACGTGTCAAATACGCGTTTTCGTATTATTCAGCCGCTTCTAGTGATCGCCATAGGCCTCAAATTTGATGTCTGTTCCTACGTGACACTCCATCGGTCCCCGAGAAACACCTGTGCATCACCATTTCAGATTTGGAACAAACTCAGTAAAATAAGCTACAAATACGTGTCAAATACGCGTTTTCGTATTATTCAGCCGCATCTAGGGATCGCCATAGGCCTCAAATTTCATGTCTGTTCATACGTGACGCTCCATCGGTCCCCGAGAAACACCTGTGCATCACCATTTCAGATTTGGAACAAACTCAGTAAAATAAGCTACAAATACGTGTTAAATACGCGTTTTCGTATTATTCAGCCGCATCTAGTGATCGCCATAGGCCTCAAATTTCATGTCTGTTCATACGTGACGCTCCATCGGTCCCCGAGAAACACCTGTGCATCACCATTTCAGATTTGGAACAAACTCAGTAAAATAAGCTCCAATACGTGTCAAATACGCGTTTCCGTATTATTCAGCCGCATCTAGTGATCGCCGTAGGCCTCAAATTTCATGTCTGTTCATACGTGACACTCCATCGGTCCCCGAGAAAAACCTGTGCATCACCATTTCAGATTTGGAACAAACTCAGTAAAATAAGCTACAATTAGGTGTCAAATACCGCGTTTTCGTATTATTCAGCCGCATCTAGTGATCGCCATAGGCCTCAAATTTCATGTCTGTTCATACGTGACACTCCATCGGTCCCCGAGAAACACCTGTGCATCACCATTTCAGATTTGGAACAAACTCAGTAAAATAAGCTACAATTAGGTGTCAAATACCGCGTTTTCGTATTATTCAGCCGCATCTAGTGATCGCCATAGGCCTCAAATTTCATGTCTGTTCATACGTGACGCTCCATCGGTCCCCGAGAAACACCTGTGCATCACCATTTCAGATTTGGAACAAACTCAGTAAAATAAGCTCCAAATACGTGTCAAATACGCGTTTCCGTATTATTCAGCCGCATCTAGTGATCGCCGTAGGCCTCAAATTTCATGTCTGTTCATACGTGACACTCCATCGGTCCCCGAGAAACACCTGTGCATCACCATTTCAGATTTGGAACAAACTCAGTAAAATAAGCTACAAATACGTGTCAAATACGCGTTTTCGTATTATTCAGCCGCATCTAGTGATCGCCATAGGCCTCAAATTTCATGTCTGTTCATACGTGACACTCCATCGGTCCCCGAGAAACACCTGTGCATCACCATTTCAGATTTGGAACAAACTCAGTAAAATAAGCTACAATTAGGTGTCAAATACCGCGTTTTCGTATTATTCAGCCGCATCTAGTGATCGCCATAGGCCTCAAATTTCATGTCTGTTCATACGTGACGCTCCATCGGTCCCCGAGAAACACCTGTGCATCACCATTTTAGATTTGGAACAAACTCAGTAAAATAAGCTCCAAATACGTGTCAAATACGCGTTTCCGTATTATTCAGCCGCATCTAGTGATCGCCGTAGGCCTCAAATTTCATGTCTGTTCATACGTGACACTCCATCGGTCCCCGAGAAACACCTGTGCATCACCATTTCAGATTTGGAACAAACTCAGTAAAATAAGCTACAATTAGGTGTCAAATACCGCGTTTTCGTATTATTTAGCCGCATCTAGTGATCGCCATAGGCCTCAAATTTCATGTCTGTTCATACGTGACACTCCATCGGTCCCCGAGAAACACCTGTGCATCACCATTTCAGATTTGGAACAAACTCAGTAAAATAAGCTACAAATACGTGTCAAATACGCGTTTTCGTATTATTCAGCCGCATCTAGTGATCGCCATAGGCCTCAAATTTCATGTCTGTTCATACGTGACACTCCATCGGTCCCCGAGAAACACCTGTGCATCACCATTTCAGATTTGGAACAAACTCAGTAAAATAAGCTCCAAATACGTGTCAAATACGCGTTTCCGTATTATTCAGCCGCATCTAGTGATCGCCATAGGCCTCAAATTTCATGTCTGTTCATACGTGACACTCCATCGGTCCCCGAGAAACACCTGTGCATCACCATTTCAGATTTGGAACAAACTCAGTAAAATAAGCTACAAATACGTGTCAAATACGCGTTTTCGTATTATTCAGCCGCATCTAGTGATCGCCATAGGCCTCAAATTTCATGTCTGTTCATACGTGACGCTCTATCGGTCCCCGAGAAACACCTGTGCATCACCATTTCAGATTTGGAACAAACTCAGTAAAATAAGCTCCAAATACGTGTCAAATACGCGTTTCCGTATTATTCAGCCGCATCTAGTGATCGCCGTAGGCCTCAAATTTCATGTCTGTTCATACGTGACACTCCATCGGTCCCCGAGAAATACCTGTGCATCACCATTTCAGATTTGGAACAAACTCAGTAAAATAAGCTCCAAATACGTGTCAAATACGCGTTTTCGTATTATTCAGCCGCATCTAGTGATCGCCATAGGCCTCAAATTTCAAGTCTGTTCATACGTGACACTCCATCGGTCCCAGAGAAACACCTGTGCATCACCATTTCAGATTTGGAACAAACTCAGTAAAATAAGCTACAATTAGGTGTCAAATACCGCGTTTTCGTATTATTCAGCCGCATCTAGTGATCGCCATAGGCCTCAAATTTCATGTCTGTTCATACGTGACACTCCATCGGTCCCCGAGAAACACCTGTGCATCACCATTTCAGATTTGGAACAAACTCAGTAAAATAAGCTACAAATACGTGTCAAATACGCGTTTTCGTATTATTCAGCCGCATCTAGGGATCGCCATAGGCCTCAAATTTCATGTCTGTTCATACGTGACGCTCCATCGGTCCCCGAGAAACACCTGTGCATCACCATTTCAGATTTGGAACAAACTCAGTAAAATAAGCTACAAATACGTGTCAAATACGCGTTTTCGTATTATTCAGCCGCATCTAGTGATCGCCATAGGCCTCAAATTTCATGTCTGTTCATACGTGACACTCCATCGGTCCCCGAGAAACACCTGTGCATCACCATTTCAGATTTGGAACAAACTCAGTAAAATAAGCTACAATTAGGTGTCAAATACCGCGTTTTCGTATTATTCAGCCGCATCTAGTGATCGCCATAGGCCTCAAATTTCATGTCTGTTCATACGTGACGCTCCATCGGTCCCCGAGAAACACCTGTGCATCACCATTTCAGATTTGGAACAAACTCAGTAAAATAAGCTCCAATACGTGTCAAATACGCGTTTTCGTATTATTCAGCCGCATCTAGTGATCGCCATAGGCCTCAAATTTCAAGTCTGTTCATACGTGACACTCCATCGGTCCCCGAGAAACACCTGTGCATCACCATTTCAGATTTGGAACAAACTCAGTAAAATAAGCTACAATTAGGTGTCAAATACCGCGTTTTCGTATTATTCAGCCGCATCTAGTGATCGCCATAGGCCTCAAATTTCATGTCTGTTCATACGTGACACTCCATCGGTCCCCGAGAAACACCTGTGCATCACCATTTCAGATTTGGAACAAACTCAGTAAAATAAGCTACAAATACGTGTCAAATACGCGTTTTCGTATTATTCAGCCGCATCTAGGGATCGCCATAGGCCTCAAATTTCATGTCTGTTCATACGTGACGCTCCATCGGTCCCCGAGAAACACCTGTGCATCACCATTTCAGATTTGGAACAAACTCAGTAAAATAAGCTACAAATACGTGTCAAATACGCGTTTTCGTATTATTCAGCCGCATCTAGTGATCGCCATAGGCCTCAAATTTCATGTCTGTTCATACGTGACACTCCATCGGTCCCCGAGAAACACCTGTGCATCACCATTTCAGATTTGGAACAAACTCAGTAAAATAAGCTACAATTAGGTGTCAAATACCGCGTTTTCGTATTATTCAGCCGCATCTAGTGATCGCCATAGGCCTCAAATTTCATGTCTGTTCATACGTGACGCTCCATCGGTCCCCGAGAAACACCTGTGCATCACCATTTCAGATTTGGAACAAACTCAGTAAAATAAGCTACAAATACGTGTCAAATACGCGTTTTCGTATTATTCAGCCGCATCTAGTGATCGCCATAGGCCTCAAATTTCATGTCTGTTCATACGTGACACTCCATCGGTCCCCGAGAAACACCTGTGCATCACCATTTCAGATTTGGAACAAACTCAGTAAAATAAGCTCCAAATACGTGTCAAATACGCGTTTCCGTATTATTCAGCCGCATCTAGTGATCGCCATAGGCCTCAAATTTCATGTCTGTTCATACGTGACACTCCATCGGTCCCCGAGAAACACCTGTGCATCACCATTTCAGATTTGGAACAAACTCAGTAAAATAGGCTACAATTAGGTGTCAAATACCGCGTTTTCGTATTATTCAGCCGCATCTAGTGATCGCCATAGGCCTCAAATTTCATGTCTGTTCATACGTGACACTCCATCGGTCCCCGAGAAACACCTGTGAATCACCATTTCAGATTTGGAACAAACTCAGTAAAATAAGCTACAAATACGTGTCAAATACGCGTTTTCGTATTATTCAGCCGCATCTAGTGATCGCCATAGGCCTCAAATTTCATGTCTGTTCATACGTAACACTCCATCGGTCCCCGAGAAACACCTGTGCATCACCATTTCAGATTTGGAACAAACTCAGTAAAATAAGCTCCAAATACGTGTCAAATACGCGTTTCCGTATTATTCAGCCGCATCTAGTGATCGCCATAGGCCTCAAATTTCATGTCTGTTCATACGTGACACTCCATCGGTCCCCGAGAAACACCTGTGCATCACCATTTCAGATTTGGAACAAACTCAGTAAAATAAGCTACAATTAGGTGTCAAATACCGCGTTTTCGTATTATTCAGCCGCATCTAGTGATCGCCATAGGCCTCAAATTTCATGTCTGTTCATACGTGACGCTCCATCGGTCCCCGAGAAACACCTGTGCATCACCATTTCAGATTTGGAACAAACTCAGTAAAATAAGCTCCAAATACGTGTCAAATACGCGTTTCCGTATTATTCAGCCGCATCTAGTGATCGCCGTAGGCCTCAAATTTCATGTCTGTTCATACGTGACACTCCATCGGTCCCCGAGAAACACCTGTGCATCACCATTTCAGATTTGGAACAAACTCAGTAAAATAAGCTCCAAATACGTGTCAAATACGCGTTTTCGTATTATTCAGCCGCATCTAGTGATCGCCATAGGCCTCAAATTTCAAGTCTGTTCATACGTGACACTCCATCGGTCCCCGAGAAACACCTGTGCATCACCATTTCAGATTTGGAACAAACTCAGTAAAATAAGCTACAATTAGGTGTCAAATACCGCGTTTTCGTATTATTCAGCCGCATCTAGTGATCGCCATAGGCCTCAAATTTCATGTCTGTTCATACGTGACGCTCCATCGGTCCCCGAGAAACACCTGTGCATCACCATTTCAGATTTGGAACAAACTCAGTAAAATAAGCTCCAAATACGTGTCAAATACGCGTTTTCGTATTATTCAGCCGCTTCTAGTGATCGCCATAGGCCTCAAATTTGATGTCTGTTCCTACGTGACACTCCATCGGTCCCCGAGAAACACCTGTGCATCACCATTTCAGATTTGGAACAAACTCAGTAAAATAAGCTCCAAATACGTGTCAAATACGCGTTTCCGTATTATTCAGCCGCATCTAGTGATCGCCGTAGGCCTCAAATTTCATGTCTGTTCATACGTGACACTCCATCGGTCCCCGAGAAACACCTGTGCATCACCATTTCAGATTTGGAACAAACTCAGTAAAATAAGCTACAAATACGTGTCAAATACGCGTTTCCGTATTATTCAGCCGCATCTAGTGATCGCCGTAGGCCTCAAATTTCATGTCTGTTCATACGTGACACTCCATCGGTCCCCGAGAAACACCTGTGCATCACCATTTCAGATTTGGAACAAACTCAGTAAAATAAGCTACAATTAGGTGTCAAATACCGCGTTTTCGTATTATTCAGCCGCATCTAGTGATCGCCATAGGCCTCAAATTTCATGTCTGTTCATACGTGACGCTCCATCGGTCCCCGAGAAACACCTGTGCATCACCATTTCAGATTTGGAACAAACTCAGTAAAATAAGCTCCAAATACGTGTCAAATACGCGTTTCCGTATTATTCAGCCGCATCTAGTGATCGCCGTAGGCCTCAAATTTCATGTCTGTTCATACGTGACACTCCATCGGTCCCCGAGAAACACCTGTGCATCACCATTTCAGATTTGGAACAAACTCAGTAAAATAAGCTCCAAATACGTGTCAAATACGCGTTTTCGTATTATTCAGCCGCATCTAGTGATCGCCATAGGCCTCAAATTTCAAGTCTGTTCATACGTGACACTCCATCGGTCCCCGAGAAACACCTGTGCATCACCATTTCAGATTTGGAACAAACTCAGTAAAATAAGCTACAATTAGGTGTCAAATACCGCGTTTTCGTATTATTCAGCCGCATCTAGTGATCGCCATAGGCCTCAAATTTCATGTCTGTTCATACGTGACGCTCCATCGGTCCCCGAGAAACACCTGTGCATCACCATTTCAGATTTGGAACAAACTCAGTAAAATAAGCTACAAATACGTGTCAAATACGCGTTTTCGTATTATTCAGCCGCATCTAGTGATCGCCATAGGCCTCAAATTTCATGTCTGTTCATACGTGACACTCCATCGGTCCCCGAGAAACACCTGTGCATCACCATTTCAGATTTGGAACAAACTCAGTAAAATAAGCTCCAAATACGTGTCAAATACGCGTTTCCGTATTATTCAGCCGCATCTAGTGATCGCCGTAGGCCTCAAATTTCATGTCTGTTCATACGTGACACTCCATCGGTCCCCGAGAAACACCTGTGCATCACCATTTCAAATTTGGAACAAACTCAGTAAAATAAGCTACAATTAGGTGTCAAATACCGCGTTTTCGTATTATTCAGCCGCATCTAGTGATCGCCATAGGCCTCAAATTTCATGTCTGTTCATACGTGACGCTCCATCGGTCCCCGAGAAACACCTGTGCATCACCATTTCAGATTTGGAACAAACTCAGTAAAATAAGCTCCAAATACGTGTCAAATACGCGTTTCCGTATTATTCAGCCGCATCTAGTGATCGCCGTAGGCCTCAAATTTCATGTCTGTTCATACGTGACACTCCATCGGTCCCCGAGAAACACCTGTGCATCACCATTTCAGATTTGGAACAAACTCAGTAAAATAAGCTACAATTAGGTGTCAAATACCGCGTTTTCGTATTATTCAGCCGCATCTAGTGATCGCCATAGGCCTCAAATTTCATGTCTGTTCATACGTGACGCTCCATCGGTCCCCGAGAAACACCTGTGCATCACCATTTCAGATTTGGAACAAACTCAGTAAAATAAGCTACAAATACGTGTCAAATACGCGTTTTCGTATTATTCAGCCGCATCTAGTGATCGCCATAGGCCTCAAATTTCATGTCTGTTCATACGTGACACTCCATCGGTCCCCGAGAAACACCTGTGCATCACCATTTCAGATTTGGAACAAACTCAGTAAAATAAGCTACAAATACGTGTCAAATACGCGTTTTCGTATTATTCAGCCGCATCTAGTGATCGCCATAGGCCTCAAATTTCATGTCTGTTCATACGTGACACTCCATCGGTCCCCGAGAAACACCTGTGCATCACCATTTCAGATTTGGAACAAACTCAGTAAAATAAGCTACAATTAGGTGTCAAATACCGCGTTTTCGTATTATTCAGCCGCATCTAGTGATCGCCATAGGCCTCAAATTTCATGTCTGTTCATACGTGACGCTCCATCGGTCCCCGAGAAACACCTGTGCATCACCATTTCAGATTTGGAACAAACTCAGTAAAATAAGCTCCAAATACGTGTCAAATACGCGTTTCCGTATTATTCAGCCGCATCTAGTGATCGCCGTAGGCCTCAAATTTCATGTCTGTTCATACGTGACACTCCATCGGTCCCCGAGAAACACCTGTGCATCACCATTTCAGATTTGGAACAAACTCAGTAAAATAAGCTACAAATACGTGTCAAATACGCGTTTTCGTATTATTCAGCCGCATCTAGTGATCGCCATAGGCTTCAAATTTCATGTCTGTTCATACGTGACACTCCATCGGTCCCCGAGAAACACCTGTGCATCACCATTTCAGATTTGGAACAAACTCAGTAAAATAAGCTACAATTAGGTGTCAAATACCGCGTTTTCGTATTATTCAGCCGCATCTAGTGATCGCCATAGGCCTCAAATTTCATGTCTGTTCATACGTGACGCTCCATCGGTCCCCGAGAAACACCTGTGCATCACCATTTCAGATTTGGAACAAACTCAGTAAAATAAGCTACAAATACGTGTCAAATACGCGTTTCCGTATTATTCAGCCGCATCTAGTGATCGCCGTAGGCCTCAAATTTCATGTCTGTTCATACGTGACACTCCATCGGTCCCCGAGAAACACCTGTGAATCACCATTTCAGATTTGGAACAAACTCAGTAAAATAAGCTCCAAATACGTGTCAAATACGCGTTTTCGTATTATTCAGCCGCATCTAGTGATCGCCATAGGCCTCAAATTTCATGTCTGTTCATACGTGACACTCCATCGGTCCCCGAGAAACACCTGTGCATCACCATTTCAGATTTGGAACAAACTCAGTAAAATAAGCTACAATTAGGTGTCAAATACCGCGTTTTCGTATTATTCAGCCGCATCTAGTGACCGCCATAGGCCTCAAATTTCATGTCTGTTCATACGTGACGCTCCATCGGTCCCCGAGAAACACCTGTGCATCACCATTTCAGATTTGGAACAAACTCAGTAAAATAAGCTCCAAATACGTGTCAAATAAGCGTTTCCGTATTATTCAGCCGCATCTAGTGATCGCCGTAGGCCTCAAATTTCATGTCTGTTCATACGTGACACTCCATCGGTCCCCGAGAAACACCTGTGCATCACCATTTCAGATTTGGAACAAACTCAGTAAAATAAGCTACAAATACGTGTCAAATACGCGTTTTCGTATTATTCAGCCGCATCTAGTGATCGCCATAGGCCTCAAATTTCATGTCTGTTCATACGTGACACTCCATCGGTCCCCGAGAAACACCTGTGCATCACCATTTCAGATTTGGAACAAACTCAGTAAAATAAGCTCCAAATACGTGTCAAATACGCGTTTTCGTATTATTCAGCCGCATCTAGTGATCGCCATAGGCCTCAAATTTCATGTCTGTTCATACGTGACACTCCATCGGTCCCCGAGAAACACCTGTGCATCACCATTTCAGATTTGGAACAAACTCAGTAAAATAAGCTACAATTAGGTGTCAAATACCGCGTTTTCGTATTATTCAGCCGCATCTAGTGATCGCCATAGGCCTCAAATTTCATGTCTGTTCATACGTGACACTCCATCGGTCCCCGAGAAACACCTGTGCATCACCATTTCAGATTTGGAACAAACTCAGTAAAATAAGCTACAAATACGTGTCAAATACGCGTTTTCGTATTATTCAGCTGCATCTAGTGATCGCCATAGGCCTCAAATTTCATGTCTGTTCATACGTGACACTCCATCGGTCCCCGAGAAACACCTGTGCATCACCATTTCAGATTTGGAACAAACTCAGTAAAATAAGCTACAATTAGGTGTCAAATACCGCGTTTTCGTATTATTCAGCCGCATCTAGTGATCGCCATAGGCCTCAAATTTCATGTCTGTTCATACGTGACGCTCCATCGGTCCCCGAGAAACACCTGTGCATCACCATTTCAGATTTGGAACAAACTCAGTAAAATAAGCTACAAATACGTGTCAAATACGCGTTTTCGTATTATTCAGCCGCATCTAGTGATCGCCATAGGCCTCAAATTTCATGTCTGTTCATACGTGACACTCCATCGGTCCCCGAGAAACACCTGTGCATCACCATTTCAGATTTGGAACAAACTCAGTAAAATAAGCTACAATTAGGTGTCAAATACCGCGTTTTCGTATTATTCAGCCGCATCTAGTGATCGCCATAGGCCTCAAATTTCATGTCTGTTCAAACGTGACGCTCCATCGGTCCCCGAGAAACACCTGTGCATCACCATTTCAGATTTGGAACAAACTCAGTAAAATAAGCTCCAAATACGTGTCAAATACGCGTTTCCGTATTATTCAGCCGCATCTAGTGATCGCCGTAGGCCTCAAATTTCATGTCTGTTCATACGTGACACTCCATCGGTCCCCGAGAAACACCTGTGCATCACCATTTCAGATTTGGAACAAACTCAGTAAAATAAGCTACAAATACGTGTCAAATACGCGTTTTCGTATTATTCAGCCGCATCTAGTGATCGCCATAGGCCTCAAATTTCATGTCTGTTCATACGTGACACTCCATCGGTCCCCGAGAAACACCTGTGCATCACCATTTCAGATTTGGAACAAACTCAGTAAAATAAGCTACAATTAGGTGTCAAATACCGCGTTTTCGTATTATTCAGCCGCATCTAGTGATCGCCATAGGCCTCAAATTTCATGTCTGTTCATACGTGACGCTCCATCGGTCCCCGAGAAACACCTGTGCATCACCATTTCAGATTTGGAACAAACTCAGTAAAATAAGCTACAAATACGTGTCAAATACGCGTTTTCGTATTATTCAGCCGCATCTAGTGATCGCCATAGGCCTCAAATTTCATGTCTGTTCATACGTGACACTCCATCGGTCCCCGAGAAACACCTGTGCATCACCATTTCAGATTTGGAACAAACTCAGTAAAATAAGCTCCAAATACGTGTCAAATACGCGTTTCCGTATTATTCAGCCGCATCTAGTGATCGCCGTAGGCCTCAAATTTCATGTCTGTTCATACGTGACACTCCATCGGTCCCCGAGAAACACCTGTGCATCACCATTTCAGATTTGGAACAAACTCAGTAAAATAAGCTACAAATACGTGTCAAATACGCGTTTTCGTATTATTCAGCCGCATCTAGTGATCGCCATAGGCCTCAAATTTCATGTCTGTTCATACGTGACACTTCATCGGTCCCCGAGAAACACCTGTGCATCACCATTTCAGATTTGGAACAAACTCAGTAAAATAAGCTACAATTAGGTGTCAAATACCGCGTTTTCGTATTATTCAGCCGCATCTAGTGATCGCCATAGGCCTCAAATTTCATGTCTGTTCATACGTGACGCTCCATCGGTCCCCGAGAAACACCTGTGCATCACCATTTCAGATTTGGAACAAACTCAGTAAAATAAGCTCCAAATACGTGTCAAATACGCGTTTCCGTATTATTCAGCCGCATCTAGTGATCGCCGTAGGCCTCAAATTTCATGTCTGTTCATACGTGACACTCCATCGGTCCCCGAGAAACACCTGTGCATCACCATTTCAGATTTGGAACAAACTCAGTAAAATAAGCTACAATTAGGTGTCAAATACCGCGTTTTCGTATTATTCAGCCGCATCTAGTGATCGCCATAGGCCTCAAATTTCATGTCTGTTCATACGTGACGCTCCATCGGTCCCCGAGAAACACCTGTGCATCACCATTTCAGATTTGGAACAAACTCAGTAAAATAAGCTACAAATACGTGTCAAATACGCGTTTTCGTATTATTCAGCCGCATCTAGTGATCGCCATAGGCCTCAAATTTCATGTCTGTTCATACGTGACACTCCATCTGTCCCCGAGAAACACCTGTGCATCACCATTTCAGATTTGGAACAAACTCAGTAAAATAAGCTACAATTAGGTGTCAAATACCGCGTTTTCGTATTATTCAGCCGCATCTAGTGATCGCCATAGGCCTCAAATTTCATGTCTGTTCATACGTGACGCTCCATCGGTCCCCGAGAAACACCTGTGCATCACCATTTCAGATTTGGAACAAACTCAGTAAAATAAGCTACAAATACGTGTCAAATACGCGTTTCCGTATTATTCAGCCGCATCTAGTGATCGCCGTAGGCCTCAAATTTCATGTCTGTTCATACGTGACACTCCATCGGTCCCCGAGAAACACCTGTGCATCACCATTTCAGATTTGGAACAAACTCAGTAAAATAAGCTCCAAATACGTGTCAAATACGCGTTTTCGTATTATTCAGCCGCATCTAGTGATCGCCATAGGCCTCAAATTTCATGTCTGTTCATACGTGACACTCCATCGGTCCCCGAGAAACACCTGTGCATCACCATTTCAGATTTGGAACAAACTCAGTAAAATAAGCTACAATTAGGTGTCAAATACCGCGTTTTCGTATTATTCAGCCGCATCTAGTGATCGCCATAGGCCTCAAATTTCATGTCTGTTCATACGTGACGCTCCATCGGTCCCCGAGAAACACCTGTGCATCACCATTTCAGATTTGGAACAAACTCAGTAAAATAAGCTCCAAATACGTGTCAAATACGCGTTTCCGTATTATTCAGCCGCATCTAGTGATCGCCGTAGGCCTCAAATTTCATGTCTGTTCATACGTGACACTCCATCGGTCCCCGAGAAACACCTGTGCATCACCATTTCAGATTTGGAACAAACTCAGTAAAATAAGCTACAAATACGTGTCAAATACGCGTTTTCGTATTATTCAGCCGCATCTAGTGATCGCCATAGGCCTCAAATTTCATGTCTGTTCATACGTGACACTCCATCGGTCCCCGAGAAACACCTGTGCATCACCATTTCAGATTTGGAACAAACTCAGTAAAATAAGCTCCAAATACGTGTCAAATACGCGTTTTCGTATTATTCAGCCGCATCTAGTGATCGCCATAGGCCTCAAATTTCATGTCTGTTCATACGTGACACTCCATCGGTCCCCGAGAAACACCTGTGCATCACCATTTCAGATTTGGAACAAACTCAGTAAAATAAGCTACAATTAGGTGTCAAATACCGCGTTTTCGTATTATTCAGCCGCATCTAGTGATCGCCATAGGCCTCAAATTTCATGTCTGTTCATACGTGACGCTCCATCGGTCCCCGAGAAACACCTGTGCATCACCATTTCAGATTTGGAACAAACTCAGTAAAATAAGCTACAAATACGTGTCAAATACGCGTTTTCGTATTATTCAGCCGCATCTAGTGATCGCCATAGGCCTCAAATTTCATGTCTGTTCATACGTGACACTCCATCGGTCCCCGAGAAACACCTGTGCATCACCATTTCAGATTTGGAACAAACTCAGTAAAATAAGCTCCAAATACGTGTCAAATACGCGTTTCCGTATTATTCAGCCGCATCTAGTGATCGCCGTAGGCCTCAAATTTCATGTCTGTTCATACGTGACACTCCATCGGTCCCCGAGAAACACCTGTGCATCACCATTTCAGATTTGGAACAAACTCAGTAAAATAAGCTACAAATACGTGTCAAATACGCGTTTTCGTACTATTCAGCCGCATCTAGTGATCGCCATAGGCCTCAAATTTCATGTCTGTTCATACGTGACACTCCATCGGTCCCCGAGAAACACCTGTGCATCACCATTTCAGATTTGGAACAAACTCAGTAAAATAAGCTACAATTAGGTGTCAAATACCGCGTTTTCGTATTATTCAGCCGCATCTAGTGATCGCCATAGGCCTCAAATTTCATGTCTGTTCATACGTCACGCTCCATCGGTCCCCGAGAAACACCTGTGCATCACCATTTCAGATTTGGAACTAACTCAGTAAAATAAGCTCCAAATACGTGTCAAATACGCGTTTCCGTATTATTCAGCCGCATCTAGTGATCGCCGTAGGCCTCAAATTTCATGTCTGTTCATACGTGACACTCCATCGGTCCCCGAGAAACACCTGTGCATCACCATTTCAGATTTGGAACAAACTCAGTAAAATAAGCTACAATTAGGTGTCAAATACCGCGTTTTCGTATTATTCAGCCGCATCTAGTGATCGCCATAGGCCTCAAATTTCATGTCTGTTCATACGTGACGCTCCATCGGTCCCCGAGAAACACCTGTGCATCACCATTTCAGATTTGGAACAAACTCAGTAAAATAAGCTACAAATACGTGTCAAATACGCGTTTTCGTATTATTCAGCCGCATCTAGTGATCGCCATAGGCCTCAAATTTCATGTCTGTTCATACGTGACACTCCATCGGTCCCCGAGAAACACCTGTGCATCACCATTTCAGATTTGGAACAAACTCAGTAAAATAAGCTACAATTAGGTGTCAAATACCGCGTTTTCGTATTATTCAGCCGCATCTAGTGATCGCCATAGGCCTCAAATTTCATGTCTGTTCATACGTGACGCTCCATCGGTCCCCGAGAAACACCTGTGCATCACCATTTCAGATTTGGAACAAACTCAGTAAAATAAGCTCCAAATACGTGTCAAATACGCGTTTCCGTATTATTCAGCCGCATCTAGTGATCGCCGTAGGCCTCAAATTTCATGTCTGTTCATACGTGACACTCCATCGGTCCCCGAGAAACACCTGTGCATCACCATTTCAGATTTGGAACAAACTCAGTAAAATAAGCTCCAAATACGTGTCAAATACGCGTTTTCGTATTATTCAGCCGCATCTAGTGATCGCCATAGGCCTCAAATTTCATGTCTGTTCATACGTGACACTCCATCGGTCCCCGAGAAACACCTGTGCATCACCATTTCAGATTTGGAACAAACTCAGTAAAATAAGCTACAATTAGGTGTCAAATACCGCGTTTTCGTATTATTCAGCCGCATCTAGTGATCGCCATAGGCCTCAAATTTCATGTCTGTTCATACGTGACGCTCCATCGGTCCCCGAGAAACACCTGTGCATCACCATTTCAGATTTGGAACAAACTCAGTAAAATAAGCTCCAAATACGTGTCAAATACGCGTTTCCGTATTATTCAGCCGCATCTAGTGATCGCCGTAGGCCTCAAATTTCATGTCTGTTCATACGTGACACTCCATCGGTCCCCGAGAAACACCTGTGCATCACCATTTCAGATTTGGAACAAACTCAGTAAAATAAGCTACAATTAGGTGTCAAATACCGCGTTTTCGTATTATTCAGCCGCATCTAGTGATCGCCATAGGCTTCAAATTTCATGTCTGTTCATACGTGACACTCCATCGGTCCCCGAGAAACACCTGTGCATCACCATTTCAGATTTGGAACAAACTCAGTAAAATAAGCTACAAATACGTGTCAAATACGCGTTTTCGTATTATTCAGCCGCATCTAGTGATCGCCATAGGCCTCAAATTTCATGTCTGTTCATACGTGACACTCCATCGGTCCCCGAGAAACACCTGTGCATCACCATTTCAGATTTGGAACAAACTCAGTAAAATAAGCTCCAAATACGTGTCAAATACGCGTTTTCGTATTATTCAGCCGCATCTAGTGATCGCCATAGGCCTCAAATTTCATGTCTGTTCATACGTGACACTCCATCGGTCCCCGAGAAACACCTGTGCATCACCATTTCAGATTTGGAACAAACTCAGTAAAATAAGCTACAATTAGGTGTCAAATACCGCGTTTTCGTATTATTCAGCCGCATCTAGTGATCGCCATAGGCCTCAAATTTCATGTCTGTTCATACGTGACGCTCCATCGGTCCCCGAGAAACACCTGTGCATCACCATTTCAGATTTCGAACAAACTCAGTAAAATAAGCTACAAATACGTGTCAAATACGCGTTTTCGTATTATTCAGCCGCATCTAGTGATCGCCATAGGCCTCAAATTTCATGTCTGTTCATACGTGACACTCCATCGGTCCCCGAGAAACACCTGTGCATCACCATTTCAGATTTGGAACAAACTCAGTAAAATAAGCTCCAAATACGTGTCAAATACGCGTTTCCGTATTATTCAGCCGCATCTAGTGATCGCCGTAGGCCTCAAATTTCATGTCTGTTCATACGTGACACTCCATCGGTCCCCGAGAAACACCTGTGCATCACCATTTCAGATTTGGAACAAACTCAGTAAAATAAGCTACAAATACGTGTCAAATACGCGTTTTCGTATTATTCAGCCGCATCTAGTGATCGCCATAGGCCTCAAATTTCATGTCTGTTCATACGTGACACTCCATCGGTCCCCGAGAAACACCTGTGCATCACCATTTCAGATTTGGAACAAACTCAGTAAAATAAGCTACAATTAGGTGTCAAATACCGCGTTTTCGTATTATTCAGCCGCATCTAGTGATCGCCATAGGCCTCAAATTTCATGTCTGTTCATACGTGACGCTCCATCGGTCCCCGAGAAACACCTGTGCATCACCATTTCAGATTTGGAACAAACTCAGTAAAATAAGCTCCAAATACGTGTCAAATACGCGTTTCCGTATTATTCAGCCGCATCTAGTGATCGCCGTAGGCCTCAAATTTCATGTCTGTTCATACGTGACACTCCATCGGTCCCCGAGAAACACCTGTGCATCACCATTTCAGATTTGGAACAAACTCAGTAAAATAAGCTACAATTAGGTGTCAAATACCGCGTTTTCGTATTATTCAGCCGCATCTAGTGATCGCCATAGGCCTCAAATTTCATGTCTGTTCATACGTGACGCTCCATCGGTCCCCGGGAAACACCTGTGCATCACCATTTCAGATTTGGAACAAACTCAGTAAAATAAGCTACAAATACGTGTCAAATACGCGTTTTCGTATTATTCAGCCGCATCTAGTGATCGCCATAGGCCTCAAATTTCATGTCTGTTCATACGTGACACTCCATCGGTCCCCGAGAAACACCTGTGCATCACCATTTCAGATTTGGAACAAACTCAGTAAAATAAGCTACAATTAGGTGTCAAATACCGCGTTTTCGTATTATTCAGCCGCATCTAGTGATCGCCATAGGCCTCAAATTTCATGTCTGTTCATACGTGACGCTCCATCGGTCCCCGAGAAACACCTGTGCATCACCATTTCAGATTTGGAACAAACTCAGTAAAATAAGCTCCAAATACGTGTCAAATACGCGTTTCCGTATTATTCAGCCGCATCTAGTGATCGCCGTAGGCCTCAAATTTCATGTCTGTTCATACGTGACACTCCATCGGTCCCCGAGAAACACCTGTGCATCACCATTTCAGATTTGGAACAAACTCAGTAAAATAAGCTCCAAATACGTGTCAAATACGCGTTTTCGTATTATTCAGCCGCATCTAGTGATCGCCATAGGCCTCAAATTTCATGTCTGTTCATACGTGACACTCCATCGGTCCCCGAGAAACACCTGTGCATCACCATTTCAGATTTGGAACAAACTCAGTAAAATAAGCTACAATTAGGTGTCAAATACCGCGTTTTCGTATTATTCAGCCGCATCTAGTGATCGCCATAGGCCTCAAATTTCATGTCTGTTCATACGTGACGCTCCATCGGTCCCCGAGAAACACCTGTGCATCACCATTTCAGATTTGGAACAAACTCAGTAAAATAAGCTCCAAATACGTGTCAAATACGCGTTTCCGTATTATTCAGCCGCATCTAGTGATCGCCGTAGGCCTCAAATTTCATGTCTGTTCATACGTGACACTCCATCGGTCCCCGAGAAACACCTGTGCATCACCATTTCAGATTTGGAACAAACTCAGTAAAATAAGCTACAATTAGGTGTCAAATACCGCGTTTTCGTATTATTCAGCCGCATCTAGTGATCGCCATAGGCCTCAAATTTCATGTCTGTTCATACGTGACACTCCATCGGTCCCCGAGAAACACCTGTGCATCACCATTTCAGATTTGGAACAAACTCAGTAAAATAAGCTACAAATACGTGTCAAATACGCATTTTCGTATTATTCAGCCGCATCTAGTGATCGCCATAGGCCTCAAATTTCATGTCTGTTCATACGTGACACTCCATCGGTCCCCGAGAAACACCTGTGCATCACCATTTCAGATTTGGAACAAACTCAGTAAAATAAGCTACAATTAGGTGTCAAATACCGCGTTTTCGTATTATTCAGCCGCATCTAGTGATCGCCATAGGCCTCAAATTTCATGTCTGTTCATACGTGACGCTGCATCGGTCCCCGAGAAACACCTGTGCATCACCATTTCAGATTTGGAACAAACTCAGTAAAATAAGCTCCAAATACGTGTCAAATACGCGTTTTCGTATTATTCAGCCGCATCTAGTGATCGCCATAGGCCTCAAATTTCATGTCTGTTCATACGTGACACTCCATCGGTCCCCGAGAAACACCTGTGCATCACCATTTCAGATTTGGAACAAACTCAGTAAAATAAGCTACAATTAGGTGTCAAATACCGCGTTTTCGTATTATTCAGCCGCATCTAGTGATCGCCATAGGCCTCAAATTTCATGTCTGTTCATACGTGACGCTCCATCGGTCCCCGAGAAACACCTGTGCATCACCATTTCAGATTTGGAACAAACTCAGTAAAATAAGCTCCAAATACGTGTCAAATACGCGTTTCCGTATTATTCAGCCGCATCTAGTGATCGCCGTAGGCCTCAAATTTCATGTCTGTTCATACGTGACACTCCATCGGTCCCCGAGAAACACCTGTGCATCACCATTTCAGATTTGGAACAAACTCAGTAAAATAAGCTCCAAATACGTGTCAAATACGCGTTTTCGTATTATTCAGCCGCATCTAGTGATCGCCATAGGCCTCAAATTTCATGTCTGTTCATACGTGACACTCCATCGGTCCCCGAGAAACACCTGTGCATCACCATTTCAGATTTGGAACAAACTCAGTAAAATAAGCTACAATTAGGTGTCAAATACCGCGTTTTCGTATTATTCAGTCGCATCTAGTGATCGCCATAGGCCTCAAATTTCATGTCTGTTCATACGTGACACTCCATCGGTCCCCGAGAAACACCTGTGCATCACCATTTCAGATTTGGAACAAACTCAGTAAAATAAGCTACAATTAGGTGTCAAATACCGCGTTTTCGTATTATTCAGCCGCATCTAGTGATCGCCATAGGCCTCAAATTTCATGTCTGTTCATACGTGACACTCCATCGGTCCCCGAGAAACACCTGTGCATCACCATTTCAGATTTGGAACAAACTCAGTAAAATAAGCTCCAAATACGTGTCAAATACGCGTTTTCGTATTATTCAGCCGCATCTAGTGATCGCCATAGGCCTCAAATTTCATGTCTGTTCATACGTGACACTCCATCGGTCCCCGAGAAACACCTGTGCATCACCATTTCAGATTTGGAACAAACTCAGTAAAATAAGCTACAAATACGTGTCAAATACGCGTTTTCGTATTATTCAGCCGCATCTAGTGATCGCCATAGGCCTCAAATTTCATGTCTGTTCATACGTGACACTCCATCGGTCCCCGAGAAACACCTGTGCATCACCATTTCAGATTTGGAACAAACTCAGTAAAATAAGCTACAATTAGGTGTCAAATACCGCGTTTTCGTATTATTCAGCCGCATCTAGTGATCGCCATAGGCCTCAAATTTCATGTTTGTTCATACGTGACGCTCCATCGGTCCCCGAGAAACACCTGTGCATCACCATTTCAGATTTGGAACAAACTCAGTAAAATAAGCTCCAAATACGTGTCAAATACGCGTTTCCGTATTATTCAGCCGCATCTAGTGATCGCCGTAGGCCTCAAATTTCATGTCTGTTCATACGTGACACTCCATCGGTCCCCGAGAAACACCTGTGCATCACCATTTCAGATTTGGAACAAACTCAGTAAAATAAGCTCCAAATACGTGTCAAATACGCGTTTTCGTATTATTCAGCCGCATCTAGTGATCGCCATAGGCCTCAAATTTCATATCTGTTCATACGTGACACTCCATCGGTCCCCGAGAAACACCTGTGCATCACCATTTCAGATTTGGAACAAACTCAGTAAAATAAGCTACAATTAGGTGTCAAATACCGCGTTTTCGTATTATTCAGCCGCATCTAGTGATCGCCATAGGCCTCAAATTTCATGTCTGTTCATACGTGACGCTCCATCGGTCCCCGAGAAACACCTGTGCATCACCATTTCAGATTTGGAACAAACTCAGTAAAATAAGATCCAAATACGTGTCAAATACGCGTTTCCGTATTATTCAGCCGCATCTAGTGATCGCCGTAGGCCTCAAATTTCATGTCTGTTCATACGTGACACTCCATCGGTCCCCGAGAAACACCTGTGCATCACCATTTCAGATTTGGAACAAACTCAGTAAAATAAGCTACAATTAGGTGTCAAATACCGCGTTTTCGTATTATTCAGCCGCATCTAGTGATCGCCATAGGCCTCAAATTTCATGTCTGTTCATACGTGACACTCCATCGGTCCCCGAGAAACACCTGTGCATCACCATTTCAGATTTGGAACAAACTCAGTAAAATAAGCTACAAATACGTGTCAAATACGCGTTTTCGTATTATTCAGCCGCATCTAGTGATCGCCATAGGCCTCAAATTTCATGTCTGTTCATACGTGACACTCCATCGGTCCCCGAGAAACACCTGTGCATCACCATTTCAGATTTGGAACAAACTCAGTAAAATAAGCTACAATTAGGTGTCAAATACCGCGTTTTCGTATTATTCAGCCGCATCTAGTGATCGCCATAGGCCTCAAATTTCATGTCTGTTCATACGTGACGCTCCATCGGTCCCCGAGAAACACCTGTGCATCACCATTTCAGATTTGGAACAATCTCAGTAAAATAAGCTCCAAATACGTGTCAAATACGCGTTTCCGTATTATTCAGCCGCATCTAGTGATCGCCGTAGGCCTCAAATTTCATGTCTGTTCATACGTGACACTCCATCGGTCCCCGAGAAACACCTGTGCATCACCATTTCAGATTTGGAACAAACTCAGTAAAATAAGCTCCAAATACGTGTCAAATACGCGTTTTCGTATTATTCAGCCGCATCTAGTGATCGCCATAGGCCTCAAATTTCATGTCTGTTCATACGTGACACTCCATCGGTCCCCGAGAAACACCTGTGCATCACCATTTCAGATTTGGAACAAACTCAGTAAAATAAGCTACAATTAGGTGTCAAATAGCGCGTTTTCGTATTATTCAGCCGCATCTAGTGATCGCCATAGGCCTCAAATTTCATGTCTGTTCATACGTGACGCTCCATCGGTCCCCGAGAAACACCTGTGCATCACCATTTCAGATTTGGAACAAACTCAGTAAAATAAGCTACAAATACGTGTCAAATACGCGTTTTCGTATTATTCAGCCGCATCTAGTGATCGCCATAGGCCTCAAATTTCATGTCTGTTCATACGTGACACTCCATCGGTCCCCGAGAAACACCTGTGCATCACCATTTCAGATTTGGAACAAACTCAGTAAAATAAGCTACAATTAGGTGTCAAATACCGCGTTTTCGTATTATTCAGCCGCATCTAGTGATCGCCATAGGCCTCAAATTTCATGTCTGTTCATACGTGACGCTCCATCGGTCCCCGAGAAACACCTGTGCATCACCATTTCAGATTTGGAACAAACTCAGTAAAATAAGCTCCAAATACGTGTCAAATACGCGTTTCCGTATTATTCAGCCGCATCTAGTGATCGCCGTAGGCCTCAAATTTCATGTCTGTTCATACGTGACACTCCATCGGTCCCCGAGAAACACCTGTGCATCACCATTTCAGATTTGGAACAAACTCAGTAAAATAAGCTCCAAATACGTGTCAAATACGCGTTTTCGTATTATTCAGCCGCATCTAGTGATCGCCATAGGCCTCAAATTTCATGTCTGTTCATACGTGACACTCCATCGGTCCCCGAGAAACACCTGTGCATCACCATTTCAGATTTGGAACAAACTCAGTAAAATAAGCTACAATTAGGTGTCAAATACCGCGTTTTCGTATTATTCAGCCGCATCTAGTGATCGCCATAGGCCTCAAATTTCATGTCTGTTCATACGTGACGCTCCATCGGTCCCCGAGAAACACCTGTGCATCACCATTTCAGATTTGGAACAAACTCAGTAAAATAAGATCCAAATACGTGTCAAATACGCGTTTCCGTATTATTCAGCCGCATCTAGTGATCGCCGTAGGCCTCAAATTTCATGTCTGTTCATACGTGACACTCCATCGGTCCCCGAGAAACACCTGTGCATCACCATTTCAGATTTGGAACAAACTCAGTAAAATAAGCTACAATTAGGTGTCAAATACCGCGTTTTCGTATTATTCAGCCGCATCTAGTGATCGCCATAGGCCTCAAATTTCATGTCTGTTCATACGTGACACTCCATCGGTCCCCGAGAAACACCTGTGCATCACCATTTCAGATTTGGAACAAACTCAGTAAAATAAGCTACAAATACGTGTCAAATACGCGTTTTCGTATTATTCAGCCGCATCTAGTGATCGCCATAGGCCTCAAATTTCATGTCTGTTCATACGTGACACTCCATCGGTCCCCGAGAAACACCTGTGCATCACCATTTCAGATTTGGAACAAACTCAGTAAAATAAGCTACAATTAGGTGTCAAATACCGCGTTTTCGTATTATTCAGCCGCATCTAGTGATCGCCATAGGCCTCAAATTTCATGTCTGTTCATACGTGACGCTCCATCGGTCCCCGAGAAACACCTGTGCATCACCATTTCAGATTTGGAACAAACTCAGTAAAATAAGCTCCAAATACGTGTCAAATACGCGTTTCCGTATTATTCAGCCGCATCTAGTGATCGCCGTAGGCCTCAAATTTCATGTCTGTTCATACGTGACACTCCATCGGTCCCCGAGAAACACCTGTGCATCACCATTTCAGATTTGGAACAAACTCAGTAAAATAAGCTACAATTAGGTGTCAAATACCGCGTTTTCGTATTATTCAGCCGCATCTAGTGATCGCCATAGGCCTCAAATTTCATGTCTGTTCATACGTGACGCTCCATCGGTCCCCGAGAAACACCTGTGCATCACCATTTCAGATTTGGAACAAACTCAGTAAAATAAGCTACAAATACGTGTCAAATACGCGTTTTCGTATTATTCAGCCGCATCTAGTGATCGCCATAGGCCTCAAATTTCATGTCTGTTCATACGTGACACTCCATCGGTCCCCGAGAAACACCTGTGCATCACCATTTCAGATTTGGAACAAACTCAGTAAAATAAGCTCCAAATACGTGTCAAATACGCGTTTCCGTATTATTCAGTCGCATCTAGTGATCGCCGTAGGCCTCAAATTTCATGTCTGTTCATACGTGACACTCCATCGGTCCCCGAGAAACACCTGTGCATCACCATTTCAGATTTGGAACAAACTCAGTAAAATAAGCTCCAAATACGTGTCAAATACGCGTTTTCGTATTATTCAGCCGCATCTAGTGATCGCCATAGGCCTCAAATTTCATGTCTGTTCATACGTGACACTCCATCGGTCCCCGAGAAACACCTGTGCATCACCATTTCAGATTTGGAACAAACTCAGTAAAATAAGCTACAATTAGGTGTCAAATACCGCGTTTTCGTATTATTCAGCCGCATCTAGTGATCGCCATAGGCCTCAAATTTCATGTCTGTTCATACGTGACGCTCCATCGGTCCCCGAGAAACACCTGTGCATCACCATTTCAGATTTGGAACAAACTCAGTAAAATAAGCTCCAAATACGTGTCAAATACGCGTTTCCGTATTATTCAGCCGCATCTAGTGATCGCCGTAGGCCTCAAATTTCATGTCTGTTCATACGTGACACTCCATCGGTCCCCGAGAAACACCTGTGCATCACCATTTCAGATTTGGAACAAACTCAGTAAAATAAGCTACAATTAGGTGTCAAATACCGCGTTTTCGTATTATTCAGCCGCATCTAGTGATCGCCATAGGCCTCAAATTTCATGTCTGTTCATACGTGACACTCCATCGGTCCCCGAGAAACACCTGTGCATCACCATTTCAGATTTGGAACAAACTCAGTAAAATAAGCTACAATTAGGTGTCAAATACCGCGTTTTCGTATTATTCAGCCGCATCTAGTGATCGCCATAGGCCTCAAATTTCATGTCTGTTCATACGTGACGCTCCATCGGTCCCCGAGAAACACCTGTGCATCACCATTTCAGATTTGGAACAAACTCAGTAAAATAAGCTCCAAATACGTGTCAAATACGCGTTTTCGTATTATTCAGCCGCATCTAGTGATCGCCATAGGCCTCAAATTTCATGTCTGTTCATACGTGACGCTCCATCGGTCCCCGAGAAACACCTGTGCATCACCATTTCAGATTTGGAACAAACTCAGTAAAATAAGCTACAAATACGTGTCAAATAGGTACGCGTTTTCGTATTATTCAGCCGCATCTAGTGATCGCCATAGGCCTCAAATTTCATGTCTGTTCATACGTGACACTCCATCGGTCCCCGAGAAACACCTGTGCATCACCATTTCAGATTTGGAACAATCTCAGTAAAATAAGCTCCAAATACGTGTCAAATACGCGTTTCCGTATTATTCAGCCGCATCTAGTGATCGCCGTAGGCCTCAAATTTCATGTCTGTTCATACGTGACACTCCATCGGTCCCCGAGAAACACCTGTGCATCACCATTTCAGATTTGGAACAAACTCAGTAAAATAAGCTCCAAATACGTGTCAAATACGCGTTTTCGTATTATTCAGCCGCATCTAGTGATCGCCATAGGCCTCAAATTTCATGTCTGTTCATACGTGACACTCCATCGGTCCCCGAGAAACACCTGTGCATCACCATTTCAGATTTGGAACAAACTCAGTAAAATAAGCTACAAATACGTGTCAAATACGCGTTTTCGTATTATTCAGCCGCATCTAGTGATCGCCATAGGCCTCAAATTTCATGTCTGTTCATACGTGACACTCCATCGGTCCCCGAGAAACACCTGTGCATCACCATTTCAGATTTGGAACAAACTCAGTAAAATAAGCTACAATTAGGTGTCAAATACCGCGTTTTCGTATTATTCAGCCGCATCTAGTGATCGCCATAGGCCTCAAATTTCATGTCTGTTCATACGTGACGCTCCATCGGTCCCCGAGAAACACCTGTGCATCACCATTTCAGATTTGGAACAAACTCAGTAAAATAAGCTCCAAATACGTGTCAAATACGCGTTTCCGTATTATTCAGCCGCATCTAGTGATCGCCGTAGGCCTCAAATTTCATGTCTGTTCATACGTGACACTCCATCGGTCCCCGAGAAACACCTGTGCATCACCATTTCAGATTTGGAACAAACTCAGTAAAATAAGCTCCAAATACGTGTCAAATACGCGTTTTCGTATTATTCAGCCGCATCTAGTGATCGCCATAGGCCTCAAATTTCATGTCTGTTCATACGTGACACTCCATCGGTCCCCGAGAAACACCTGTGCATCACCATTTCAGATTTGGAACAAACTCAGTAAAATAAGCTACAATTAGGTGTCAAATACCGCGTTTTCGTATTATTCAGCCGCATCTAGTGATCGCCATAGGCCTCAAATTTCATGTCTGTTCATACGTGACGCTCCATCGGTCCCCGAGAAACACCTGTGCATCACCATTTCAGATTTGGAACAAACTCAGTAAAATAAGCTACAAATACGTGTCAAATAGGTACGCGTTTTCGTATTATTCAGCCGCATCTAGTGATCGCCATAGGCCTCAAATTTCATGTCTGTTCATACGTGACACTCCATCGGTCCCCGAGAAACACCTGTGCATCACCATTTCAGATTTGGAACAAACTCAGTAAAATAAGCTACAAATACGTGTCAAATACGCGTTTTCGTATTATTCAGCCGCATCTAGGGATCGCCATAGGCCTCAAATTTCATGTCTGTTCATACGTGACGCTCCATCGGTCCCCGAGAAACACCTGTGCATCACCATTTCAGATTTGGAACAAACTCAGTAAAATAAGCTACAAATACGTGTCAAATACGCGTTTTCGTATTATTCAGCCGCTTCTAGTGATCGCCATAGGCCTCAAATTTGATGTCTGTTCCTACGTGACACTCCATCGGTCCCCGAGAAACACCTGTGCATCACCATTTCAGATTTGGAACAAACTCAGTAAAATAAGCTACAAATACGTGTCAAATACGCGTTTTCGTATTATTCAGCCGCATCTAGGGATCGCCATAGGCCTCAAATTTCATGTCTGTTCATACGTGACGCTCCATCGGTCCCCGAGAAACACCTGTGCATCACCATTTCAGATTTGGAACAAACTCAGTAAAATAAGCTACAAATACGTGTCAAATACGCGTTTTCGTATTATTCAGCCGCATCTAGTGATCGCCATAGGCCTCAAATTTCATGTCTGTTCATACGTGACACTCCATCGGTCCCCGAGAAACACCTGTGCATCACCATTTCAGATTTGGAACAAACTCAGTAAAATAAGCTCCAAATACGTGTCAAATACGCGTTTCCGTATTATTCAGCCGCATCTAGTGATCGCCGTAGGCCTCAAATTTCATGTCTGTTCATACGTGACACTCCATCGGTCCCCGAGAAACACCTGTGCATCACCATTTCAGATTTGGAACAAACTCAGTAAAATAAGCTACAAATACGTGTCAAATACGCGTTTTCGTATTATTCAGCCGCATCTAGTGATCGCCATAGGCCTCAAATTTCATGTCTGTTCATACGTGACACTCCATCGGTCCCCGAGAAACACCTGTGCATCACCATTTCAGATTTGGAACAAACTCAGTAAAATAAGCTACAATTAGGTGTCAAATACCGCGTTTTCGTATTATTCAGCCGCATCTAGTGATCGCCATAGGCCTCAAATTTCATGTCTGTTCATACGTGACGCTCCATCGGTCCCCGAGAAACACCTGTGCATCACCATTTCAGATTTGGAACAAACTCAGTAAAATAAGCTCCAAATACGTGTCAAATACGCGTTTCCGTATTATTCAGCCGCATCTAGTGATCGCCGTAGGCCTCAAATTTCATGTCTGTTCATACGTGACACTCCATCGGTCCCCGAGAAACACCTGTGCATCACCATTTCAGATTTGGAACAAACTCAGTAAAATAAGCTACAATTAGGTGTCAAATACCGCGTTTTCGTATTATTCAGCCGCATCTAGTGATCGCCATAGGCCTCAAATTTCATGTCTGTTCCTACGTGACACTCCATCGGTCCCCGAGAAACACCTGTGCATCACCATTTCAGATTTGGAACAAACTCAGTAAAATAAGCTACAAATACGTGTCAAATACG